>JAVYIG010004788.1:0-152182 GCA_035222895.1 Strongylocentrotus droebachiensis | reverse complement strand
TCAAACCTCAGTCAACGAGAATGAAACCAGACCCAGTAAAGAACGAACAAACAAGTACATTATCCCAAATGACCACACAAATTGTCAGTTTGGGATCGGGTTGACAGTGTGACGAAGGTACGTACGAGTTTAAGACTAGTTGAGTAATTAGAGACCAGACAACTGTTGCTTCCTAGGGGATTCTGCATTTTCTTTTCCAAGAAAACGTACTCAATTCCCAATATTACAATCATGATATAAATGATTGTACTATTCTCAAAGAAAGCTGGACTCAATCTATTTTGAACAAAATTGACGGAAAATAATGAATTTCCTCCTTGCTCTGGCACGTAACCGCCCTTACAAAAGACAAGTGACAATGTTTATTGCAAATATTTGTTTACATCTTTCAGGTCGACCGATGACTACAGGCTTTGCTGTTTGTTCGACGAGACAAATCTTTGCTTCCCTAAGGCTTTCCCGAACGTCCTGGATCCCTGTTCCCGTATAATGCCAAACATAATATTGAGGATAACCATGTGGGTCTTAGGGTGTGGCGCCCTCATCGGCAATACCATAGTTCTTGTTTTGCGGTGTCGTACAGATCATTCAGTCAGCGCAAAGACTCAGGGACTGTTCATCTTCAACCTGGCCATAGCAGATTTACTGATGGGAGTCTACATGATCATAATATCGTCAGCAGATGTGTACTACGGAGATTATTTCTTCCTCGCAGAGCAATGGCGCAGATCGGTCACTTGCAAATTCGCAGGATTCATCGCTATTCTATCCAGCGAAACGTCCGTCTTCATACTTGCAATCATTACGATAGATCGAGTCCTCAATGTCGTGTTCCCCTTCGGTAAACTGAAGTTTCGGGCTACTTCTGCTCGCGTTGGTGTAGCGCTGATATGGACCATTGCTGTTGTAGTGAGCATTGTTCCTTCGATTGATAACTCCTTCATCAGCGGTTTTTACGGCCTGTCAGATGTTTGTGTTGGACTCCCACTCAATGTCGAGTCAACGGAGACTGGAGTATTAATATTTAATTACGAGAGTAAGGTGTGGGAATACATCCAAAATGATACAACGGAGCTACCAAGTTGGGTGTACTCAATCGCCCTCTTTCTAGGTGTGAATTTCTTGATCTTCATCCTCATTCTGCTCTCCTATGTCGTCATACTCGTTCACGTTCGCAAGTCTGCACGCAGTGTGGCCAATCCAGGTGGTTCGGGTAGTGCTGACCGCGCCCGGGAAGTGAAGATGACAACACGCATGGCTATCATTGTCCTGACGGATTTCTTTTGCTGGATGCCGGTGATCATCATGGGTATCCTTTCGCAAACAGGTGCTGTCACCCTCCCGGTATCCCTCTACGCCTGGAGCGTTGTCTTTATCTTGCCTATCAACGCATCCATCAATCCATATCTCTATACCTTCATCGCGATATTCGATAAGACGAGATCTACCTAAAAAAAAAAAACTTCTTCAAAGACCCGCTTCACGCCTGCGGCGCCTGATACATGGCATTCTGTAGGATTACACTTAATCTGGTGTTTCAAAGACGAAATCTACCTTAAACACTGCTTTAAAGACCCGTTAAACATGACCACCATATCTGGTACACGAGCATGCTGTAGGATTATACTTACTTTAACCTGGTGGTTTAAAGATTAAATCTACCTTAAATTCTACTTTAAAGGCACGACATAAAATGACCGCGAAGTCTGGTACACGAGCATGCTGTAAGAGATGTACTTCTTATAACAAAATAAATGGTCAATGGACCGGGGGGGGGGGAATAGATGGTGATGTGTTTACAGTATTCCTCAAGTAGTATCTGACTGACACCTGTCAAACCATCAGTTAAAAAAGAGAACAGTTACTCCATGGCGAATTTAACAGATAAATAGATACAGAATTTCATTTAGATTGTTCAAGTCATTTGGGTATAACCTTTCTTCATATTAGCATGGTGACACGATTATTTGACTCATTTGTAAGACCAATACTTCTAGATGGATCAGAGATGCGGGGTGCTTTTACTGTTCACTTTGATAAGTTATCGAAAGTTATAAAGGGGAACTCCAAAATATATTTTAGAAAGTGTTAACTTCCGCCAAACTCTGATGCCAGCACATCCGAGGAACGCCCTCCGTCACGGTCTGACGATGACGTCATACCCGGGTAACCCCCCTCTACCACGCTCCGAGGATAACGGTACAGTTTGAAAACTCCCCCCGCCACGCTCGGATGGCCAGACATCCGGGGAACCCATCCCACCACTCTCGAATAAACACTTCATGCATCATGACTGCGTGCGTAGACGCCAGGACGAACGAGCCCCGCCCAGGGCACAACCAACAAATGGTCGCCCAGTGAGTGACGGAGAGAACGCAGACAAATACAGTCAGAAACATGAACCAAATAACGTTAAAAAGAACGTTTTACTCTTTGGGAATTCTCAAATAAACCAAATCGAGGGTGTGAAATTCTTGAGTCAAGTGCATCTCCGTAAGATACTCAAGTACATAATTGACGATGTAGGAGAGTGGCTATGGTCGGGGGATACCGTAGTCTTGAAAACATTGAGATCATTGATGCCGTGATAATTCCTGAAATCACTAACGATGTTAGCGATACACTTTGCAAAGAGAATGATTGAACTGGTAGATACCTTTGTGTTTCACTTCACGGGTGCACAAATATAAGTGTCACTAGGAGCACCGTGAGATGACAATGTTCTCTTCAATGAGCGGGTTAGTATTGTGAATACGATCCTTAGAAACGAATTCAGGTACGTGAAGAAAGTGAGAGTAGTGCAGCACCCAACAAGGCATAATAAACGAAAGTTGGTACAAGTGTGATCGTTTCCACCTACGTGTTACAAAAGCAGGAAATAAAGTCTCATAATCACCGCGCCGTATTTTGTCATTTTCATTGCGCATCTATTTATGCGTATGAGAACCTGCGCACTCTGAAATGGAACAAAGGTGTAAGCCGCGAACCTGAGGCATGTTATCGAAAAAGATTACGCATCAAAACGTAATGCCGCATGAATAGGTACTGACTAACTGACATATCCTTTTATTGTTTATGATATATTTGAATTACAGTGTTTATAAATCGTGTTTAAAAATGATATATTTTTTAACAAAAGTGTAGACATCTGCTACTGGAATGATGCATACCGATTTATTATACATATATTTCATTTGTATTTAATGGTTGGATTTGATATGATTTGTCTGTTTTTCAATCATAGAAGTTGAAACTGAGATTGGCTTTCTTTAACAAATGTTTGTATAATAACAGATAAACTGGAAAAATGATAAGTTGTAATAATTTGCTGCCTATTAATGCAATATTGGTTTATCAAATACTGGTTTTAAGAATTTGGAATAAGTTATTAAGGATTTTGTTGTTGTTATTTGGATATTTAGAAACGTTTATGATGCGTGATTTTCTGTGTTATAATAAGTTACTGTACGTGTAAAACAATGGTATTTCCATCCTCTTTTAGATAATTGTGTATTGGAACTTAATATTTACATAGAAGTCTAATTAGAAAGAAACAAAATAACACATAAAAAAATGCAATATATCTTTAAATTAGGAAAAACTATTGTTGTAATAATTTGCTACCTATTAGTGCAATATTCTTTATTTATTAAATACTGGTTTTAAGAATTTGGATGAAGTATTTAAAAATTTGATTGAATGTTCGGAAAACTTTTGATTAGTTTTGTATTAGTTTTGATTACCTTTGAAGAATGGATGAAGTAGAAAATGTCTATTCTCCACCTTCTACCTCCTCCTTCTCTCCTCCTCCTCTCCTTCTTCTCCACTCTATTTCTCTCTCTCTCTCTCTTTCTCTCTCTATCTCTTTCTCTTTCTCTCTCTCTTTCTCTCTCTCTCTCTCTCTCTCACCCTCTTGCATTCTCCTCTTCAATAATTCTTTCTCTGATTAGGATCTCTATGATTAATTAATCTGTTTCCTTTCTCACCACTCTTCTGAACACTAGTCGATTCCTCTCAGTCTGAGTATAACCATCCCTCCCTACCAAGTCACTAACACTCCTCTCACTCTTTCTCTCTTTGTCTCTCTCTCCCTCTTTCTCTCTCTATCTCTCCTCTCTCACCCTCCTGCATTCTCCTCTTCAATAATTCTTTCTCTGATTAGGATCTCTATGATTAATTAATCTATTTCTTTTCTCACCACTCTTCTGAACACTAGTCGATTCCTCTCAGTCTGATTATAACCATCCCTCCCTACCACATCACTAACACTCCTCTCTCACTCTCTCTATTACCCCTCTCTCTCTCTCTCTCTCTCTCACCCTATTGCGTTCTCCTCTTCAATATTTCTTTCTCTGATTAGGATCTCTATGATTAATTAATCTATTTCCTTTCTCACCACTCTTCTGAACACTAGTCGATTTCTCTCAGTCTGACCATCCCTCCCTACCACATCACTAAATCTCCTCACTCACTCTCTCTTACCTCTCTCTCTCTCTCTCCCAGTCTCAGTACTACATGTTTGTCATGTTCTTTTGACTGTAACTCTGGCAGTATAAATTATATAATCCATATTTTGATCATGATGGTTTACCATATTTTATTGTGATGTTGTATTACTTGTAATTGTCAGTTGTCAATTTTTACAATTGTTTTAAACTGTACACCTCATCATTCAGCCTTGAACGGCCGCCTTTGAAGTTTTTATCGAAAACCATTATGAATTGAATTGAATTGAATTGAAATACAGTAATGATGAAGTCAGGTCCGCACTGACATTAGAGGTAGATGAATTTAAAAATCTACTCGATAACCATGATATAATACTCCAGATTTGCTTCAAGTAATCACAAACAAGAGCCACCTGGTATAAGCTTAGGCCCGAATGTTTTGGAGTTGGTAACAGAGACAAATATTCTGGGTGTCTGGATTGAAGATGACCTGAAATGGGGAATGTCAAAGAGCGAGCTAAGAGTACACATTTTGAGTAGTTTGACAAAGTTCAGAATCCTTCTTGAAGACTTAGTAGCTGTGTATAAGTCCTACGTGCGGCCAGCTCTTGAATACGCGGCACCGGTGTGGCACTCTGGACTCACCAAGCAACAGACTAGTTACCTGGAAAAGAAACAGAAGAGAGCGATGAGGATTGTTCTTGGCCCTCATTATGAGTCCTATGACAATGCTCTCAGGAAAACCACGATGGAAACTTTAGAAGAAAGAAGACAGGACCTAATTACAAACTTTGCCGTCGCGTGTGTGCAGTCGCAAAAGTACTCAGAATTGTTCCCAGTCAATGATACAACTCATCCCATGCATCTTCGTACAAGCAGAAAGTACAAAAGTGTTTATGCCAGGACCAAACGGTACCAGAACAGCTTCGTTGCATTATTGACCTCTTGCCTTAATGAATAAAATCAGATGGGTGTGTGAGAGGGGTGAATAATAAATGAATGATAAAGAATAATAATGAATAATAATAAATAAAAATGAATAATAAGGAATAATAATGAATAATAATAAATAATAATGAATAATGTATGAGCCTACATTTATATTCATATTCATATTCATATTCATATTCATATTCATATTTATTTCATTTCCAACAGAAAGGTAAACAAAGATATAACATTTTTTTCATATACATGTTCTTTATTCTTCAATATTTGTTTTTCTTCTTCTCTTGACCTGATTACAAACCAGATTAATATAATATGTAGCCTGAAATTATAATATGAAATATAGAAAGATAAGTATGCAAATAAATATAAACATAAATGACTCTTGGTTAAAGTTTAAAGTACACCATCCACACCTTCTTTTCTTTCTTTTGATAAAATTCATGATTTATATTTGTCCTTATTGTTAAAATAATACAGAAATACTCCTTCAACTACAGATGAGCTTTCATAGAAAAATATTTCTGGAAATATTCTGGAAACTAAGTAATTATGTTTCTTATATAAACTAATATTAATCATATTACATGTAAAGTATCTATTTTGTATATACCTTTTTTAAATAAATGCATTGTATTGTGAAATATGTTGTTTAGAAATGAATGTGATGTTATTTTTAATCTGATTGTAATCATTGTCATGTAATTCAGCTAAGGTTGCGATATGAAAATTAAAAAAACTGAACTGAAAAAAAGCATATCCGATATAAAAGTAGGTCAAGAAGATAGAAGTATGCAAATAGATTGTTTTACAGGAAAGACAATCTACAGAAAACTTAGTAGAAGAGCAATACATGATTCTGGTGGTTTAGCAATCGATGTCAGAAATGAAATAAAGGAAAGTGTCAATTTTTTACCTGCTACATCGAGTGAATATGCATGGGTAAAACTTGAGAAAAATGCGTTTAATATGAATAAAGATATGTTTATCTGTTTTCTTTATATTAATATAGAAAAATTCAAGTTATACATCTTATCTATGATGTAAAGAAAAAGGCAGTGCAATGTCGTGATGATTGATGTATTGAAAAGGAGGGAATAGCATTAAGATTACCGAATGCCGCCTTTAGATGGCAAGAGCTTGTCAGTAACAGTTTGAAACGACACTAAATCAGCCTCAAAATAGGGACAAGATAAAGGTTCTTTAGGATAAGAAATATGCACTTGATGAAAGTGGAATTGATTTTGCGGTAGAGGAGATTAGTAAATTGTATAGTAAGGAGACATCTGGAAGAATAGAATACACAGTGATAGAATTTAAGAAAGATGAATTGCAGATGTAGACAGTTATTGAAGAAAAAAATGATGGAAAAGTTAGAAAATTTGCAAAGTGCAAATTCACGCGACTAGTGGAATTTAATTGACGAATTTAATGGACCACATATGGAAAAGGGACACATTTCTGAAAAAAATACCTCCAATAGTATGGTATGATTATTTTCGTAAATGAATGACTAACGAAAACGTTTTGAACAATAATGCTTTTTTTTTTTACATCATTTACAGGATGAAATACTAAAAAAGATTTAAAGTTGGATTTGTCTATTACCTCTTCAGTTCAAAATATTTAACATGGTACTAATTAGCGGAAGATTTCCTCGTAAATGGTCAGAAAGCTATATTATTTCCATTGTTTAACGGGGGTTGTCGAACCGATCCCTCTAATTATAGGGGCATCTCCCCCTAGACCTCTGTTGGCAAACTATTTTGTAGTATTTTGAACAGACGTCTGGTTACATATTTAGTACTAAATAAACTGTTCAAAATCAAACAGCCTTCAGGGAAAACAATAGAACCTCGGATAATACATTTACAATGAAAACATTTATTGATAAATATGTGAGAGCTAGGGACGTAAGTCCGAAAAGTGCTGTTTATTTGTGTTTTGTAGATTTACGAAGGCCTTTGATAGTGTCTGGTGAAAAGGATTATTATATAAAAAATGTACATATGGTAGTGGATGAAATTTGTATGATATTATTATTACCGTTTATAAGAAATCAAGTCTTTGTCTTAAACTAAACGAAGAAATTACCCCATGCTTTCAATCTAGTTGTGGGGTGAAACAGGGTTGTACAATTGGCCCTACCTTATTTAATATTTACCTTAATGATTTACCACAGGAATTAAGAACAACTGGTACTGATCCAGTAGAATTGTGGGACTATAGTGAGTTGTTTGATGTAAGCGGATGATATTGTACTAATATCCAAAACTAAAAACGGAGTGCAGACTTTGTTAGATAGACGTGGGAATTACCACAAGAAATGCTTACTCAAAGGAATTATTAAGAAAACGAAAAAGGTTGATTTTTAATAAGAATGGAAAGTTGTTGAAACATAGCTTTAACATCAATGGTGAGGAAAGTGAAATTGTAAAGCAGGCAATATATTTAGGTTTTAATATTTCTACATGTGGTTAATTTAGTAAAACATTAATAACTCTGGCAGCGAAATATAAAAAGATAATTTTTAGATTATTTAAGTTATTTGGGGAGCATCTTTAGAAAATTAAGATAGGTGTTGGTTTATTTAATTCTCTTGTTAAACCTTTCCTTTTATGTGGTTTGGAAGTATAGGGTGCTTTTGTAGTGAATTTTGAGAAATTGGTAAAGATTTAAAAAAAAAGGGAATTCAAAGAATGTTTGTATCAATGTTATAGAAAGTGTTCATTTGCAATGGATAAGAAATATCTTAGGGTTTATTTAAAAAATAGTAGTAAATAGGTTGTGTTGGCTGAAGCTGGAGAATATCTTATAATTATCGATATAATGTTAAACATTTTCAAGATATATTGGATTTGCATGAAAAGTGTTGATGAAAACTCTTTGTTATATTCTTCTTTTCATGAAAATAGAGAAATGTTAGCGAAATCTAGTATATGTTGGCTTAGTAATGTTCATACTTTATTAACGAAAAGCATTTTATATGTTGATGGAAATAATGAATGTCTAGAATTAGAAAATATTATAGATAACGATAAAATAGTCGGAGAGGAAACTGAAATTAAGCTTCGAGAAATATATGATTCTCAAATCATAATGGATTTAAACAAAGATTACATATACGGAAAGAAAAACTACAAATTGCGAACATATAGATTTTTTTAAGCAAAACATAAAAGACAAATATTTAACTTCTGTAAAAAAAAAAAAAATTACGTAAAATTATTTTCCGAATTAGAATATTAAAGTTCACATAATTTACCCATTGGAATTGGAAAGCATAGACGCCCGAATAAATTTCCAAAATAATTACGTACCTGCAATGATTGTAATAGTGGGTAATTTAGAGACGAATATCACACCACCATGGATTGTACAAAATTTAGTCCCCAGAGGGAACTCTTGTTTGAACAAATTAGTATTATTGATAATGAATTTGAAAAATTTGAACAGTGAATACAAATTTGTAAAGATATTGGAACTAGACGATAATAACATTATTTGTTATTTTATTGAATATATAAGATGTGTAATATCTGTAAGAGGACAATTTTGAAAACTTTTTGCATGCTGAAACTAGAAGTTTGTAAAGTTCTATGTAATATTATTGAATATACAAGATGTGTTATATCTGTATGTGGAGAAATGTAAACAAATTGTACAGGTGAGGAAAAAAAAAAGAACTGCTATGATTATTTTTTATTTCTTAATTATCTGTAACAAAATGTCATTATACCTTGTGACGATGTTATTTTAATAAATTCATTTTCAATTTCATTCATAAATATCCGAGGCTAATTCTGATAGCCTCATTGAATCTGTAATTTGTAGAACAACAGCTTGACTTTGAGGTTCTAGGACAACTACCCCTGGACAATCACCCGGTCAATAACTGGCGGAACAATTATTCCCCCCCAACAACAACAAACAAATGATAATAATAATAATAATAATAAATAAATAAATAAATAAATAAATTAAAAATAAATAAATAAATAAATAAAATAAAATAAATAAAATTAACCCCAAAAACAATTACAACCCCTCCCCTAGTAAACTACCCGCGGGAAATTACTCCCTAGGTCAATTAATCTCAAGGACAACTAACCCCTACGATAATTACCGGGAGACGGTAATTTCCTTGGGTTTTTAGGGGGGTTGATTGTCAAGGGCGTAATTGTCCTGATACACGAGTATGGGGTTTTCTTCGTGTAGCCCTCGTAACTTTGTAGATGTAGGGTACCAAAATAGATGTTACTCGTTGAGATAAGTCTTTAAAACAGGAGGCAAAGAAAAGTATTTTCTAAGGATTTCGTTTCGACAAGCCTCAGCAAGTATATGTCTTTTGTGCCTTTGTATGTGCTGCTGGAAACAAAATGGTTACAACTCTTGTTTTTGTTTGTTTGTGTTTTGGGGGTTGTGTTTTATGTTAATCCTATCTTAGATTCCCAAGGCTACCCCCCCCCCCCCCCCTCACACAAAAAAGAGGGAGGGAGTAAAATACCAATGACAAATTTAGAAAATTTGGAACACAGCAAAAGTGAGAGGAGGAAAGGAAGAAAGAACAGAAAAAGAGCGTAAGAGATAGGGCGGAAAGAGAGACGAGGATGAGAGAGAGAGAGAGAGAGAGAGAGAGAGGGGTAAGTAATATCTATGTGGAAGAGAGAGTGTGGATTTGTGTAAAAGTGTGTGATAGCGGGAGACAGGAATAGAGGAAACATACACACACGCGCACACACACACACAACATACAAAGAGAGGGTCATACAAGAGAGAGATAGAGAAAGAGAGACAAAAGAGGGAAGGATAGGGAGGAAGAGAGAAAAAAGAGGGAGGGATAGGGAGGAAGAGAGAAAAGAAGAGTGAAAGAAAGGGGTGAAAAAAGTGAAAGATATGAAATTCTTATCCCCATAATTTACGGAACCCCCTTCCCCTCCCTCTCAGATTTTCTTTTATGGAGGCATAGGGATGACAACTAAACTCCCTCATTTTGGGGTAGTTGAAATTGATTCTAAAGCAGTACTCATAAAGGTGTATGCTTGCTTGGATCCTGAGGGGGTGTTCCAATAAAGTTTGTGGAGCTTCGTATACAATGCAAGTTGGGATAAAACAAATAAACTATACTCCTCATAAGGCGCTCCCGAGTCCCCAACAACAGGAGCAACTGACCAGTAAGGGCTACGAGTCAGTTCCCAAGGAATGTTGCTTTTGAGCATTTATCGAATAGAAAGGGAAGGCCACATAGATTTCCCGAGAGGAATCCTACTCTTATTCCTATTCCACCCATATGGGGTCACTTCTTTAAAACGTCTTTAAAAGCTTTACTCACCAATTATTACGAGAAAGGGGACGATAGAGGAGGATATGGGATATAACAACATCCCACTCAAGATTTCTGTCGACTGATCTATTGGTGCCGTTTTTTACCTCCCCCCCCCCCCCCCCGGCCTTTTCTTTTCGTTTATATCTTAATTTGGTAAAACATAAATATTGTCAGCCTATAAACAAAGAAATATTTATTAAAAATATTCACGCCTTATTGAATTTAAGGGGCAAATAAACGCGAAATAAATTACAAAGTATAAACAAACAAATTAAAAGAAACAGGGGAAAGACAGGAGGGCGCAAGTCTGACCCCCTAGTTTAGTGTTTGTATAGTGTTCTGAATATCAATAGGCCATCTTCACGTATCCGGACACCTACCCCCTGGACATCAACCCCCTAGGGCAACCAACCTCTAGGACGACTTCTCCCAAGGACACCTACCCCCGGACCACCTTACCCCCGACAACTACCCCCTAGGACAACTACCCCCTAGGAAAACTGTCCCCCGGACAACTACCCCCGGACAACTACTCCCCAGACAAATACCCATAGGAGAGTTGTCCGGGGGTAGTTGTCCTAGAGGATGGTGGTCGTAGGGGTAGTTTTCTGGGGATAGTTGTCCGGGGCGTAGTTGTCCTAGAGGATGGTGGTCGTAGGCCGCTAGGGGTAGTTGTCTGGGGGTAGTTGTCCGGGGTAGTTGTCCTAGGGGGTAGTTGTCCGGGGGTAGTAGTCCCGGGGGTAGTCGTCAAAGAGGGTGGTTGCCCTAGGGCGTAGTTGTCCTAGGGGGTGGTTTTCCTATAGTGGTAGTTGACTGGGGGTGGTTATCCAAGGGGTTGATGTCCAGGGGGTAGGTGTCCTAGAACCCCATCTTCACTCTGTAGGCTATTTTAATTTAATTACTATATTCGCGTGTTGAGAACGTGTTAGGTAGGACAATTTAGTTATCTGACGTGGCATAAACTTATTTAGGATTTGGTATTGTGGCTATTGAAAAACAATACTTTATAAACGAATGTAATTTTTCATACATATATGTTATCTGAATGCTTCGAAATTACTAATTTCTTCATAGTCAGAAGAAAAAAACTTCTGTTTCGGATAAACTTTCCTTTGTGTAATACGTGCTTTCACTTCCACACCCGGTTATTTGTCTACTAATTGTGAAGAAAGAATGAAATATTGTTACATCACTAATATGATGAATTTTTACAGTTGTAAATTTTAATGCATCACGAATATGTTTTTTTCTTTTTTTTCTCACATAATCAGGTTAAAGGCCTTTGATCTGTATAACAAACAACAATCCAAAAAGCCCATTTAAATATCCTCCATATCAAAAAGCATATCAATAGCAAGTATTAAGCTCTAGGTTCTCAGAGACTCTGATCTAGCAGTGTCCATGTGGTCTATTTCAGACTGATGAGCATGTTATGAATGAGTGTGCTAGCAGGACCCCATGTCCTTTCAATGTTATCGACAACCCACAACTGGCGTCAAGTTGACACAAGTGTCAGTTTAAATAGCTTTGGTTGATATAAGAAAATATAAATATATAGTTAAAAACAATTTTTTGAACTTGTTCCAAATAAATTTGACACAATTAAACAATATTTTATAGATAGAATTATAAAAGAAGTCCTCAAATTTTCCATGCACACTTTTACCTCCAATTACTTTGAAGGCTCTTTGACGATCAGGTAAAGGAAAAGGAAAAGGGGCGCAAGCGTTTATTACGATTAAAGAAAGTTTCGTGTTTTCATTTCAGTATTGGGGACACGGCTCTATCATCCCTACGGATCCGCCTATGTACCTTTTAACAACTTTGGTTATTTATTTGTTTGTTTTACATGAGTGCTTAAAAAAATGTGGGTTTGTCATTAAGCAACCAGGGGACTGACGGCTTTAAGTCCTCTCCGATGTACTTGGTAATGAGGTTTTAATGAAACTGTGACCGTCCAGTTGCGAGACCGCTGCTCTACCACTGAACCATCCTGTAACTGCTATGCATGACAATGTACGACATTTACTTAACCATTGCTTTTACAAGCAATCTATGGCTGCTAGTAAAATCCCTGGTCAAAGGAAAAATCTTATCTGTATTCCATACTATGGTGATTGCACAATCCCAATATTCCCCGGATCGCAAGAGGGGATTACCCCATGCAATCAGTCACCTAAACATCACATTGTAATTTACACGGCGCTCGTAAGCTGAGGTCAGTGGTTGCTTTTGTTCCTTATATCATGTACTTCACTACAGTCTCCTACTTTGGTTTCGGACTGGACTCATATTCATTTTCAGTGAGCTTCGAAATGGCGACTGGAATCATTTGATAATATCTTTTGGGAATCTAACGATCGTCATCAGTAGACATTGTGTCCCAGAATGCTTCAAGAATTTCAGCTGATTTCAGCTGATGAACGCCATATACTCTTGAGTCAGGATGTGTTAATGTGTTTCATTCTAACCCCAGGTAAATATGTTTACAGGTCTGTCGAACCTTACATTGAGACGTATTTTATACAATTTTAAATAAAAAATGACACACCTTGGAAGTAATGTGCTAATTTATGCAACGCGTTGAATATCGAGCAATGAATACATACATTTTCAAATATTTGATCGGAAGAGTAATGTCTCCTATAAAATTATTTCACATGACTTCTAATCTCAACCTTCTCAATAAACCAAGCATTATAGGAGTTAGTGATTGTTATCACTTTACCATTTTATTTTGTTTTATGTATGTTATGTGACATAAGCTAATGAAAGAATATTATAATTAATGTCGAATGATCCAATTTCGACAAAACAAAGAGATAAGAGTAAGAGAAGCATTGAAAGCAGACTGTACTCTGAGTGATAAAAGAAGACAATTTCAAACACCCTGTGTGATACATCGTTAAAATACATACAATAGTTTTTTAAAATCAGCAGTTTCATTTTTGCACATATACTTCAGTGGGGCCCACTGTTAAAGGGACTTAGTAACATTGTTCAGATGAAAGTAAATGGTGCTAAGGTAGTGACTTCAATGCTAGATGTACAATTAAAGATAATCTGAAAGTTTGAAAGAAAACGGACCATTATTAATAATAAAAATTGGGAAAAACTGATCTGATCGATTCCTTAATTTTCCCAACTGATTTAATTTTAGGTTAATGTAAATCGTCACAAAGCAATGAATTGGCTCTATATACCATTCCAGACATTCTAGTGTTGAAAGATTTTTAAAAGCCTGTCTTATTTTCAAGGAAAAACGGTTGGTAATATTCAAAAATGGTTGGGAGAATTTACAGGTTAATCACTGTTAGAGGGTGTTGCACAGTGACACCTTCAAAGAAACCCATAAATATTGTTGTGGTTTGAGAATTTTCTGAGAATTTTTTGTCCTGTTAGAGGGTAAGTACAGTAGAAGAAATATAAAAAGTAACATTTCATACAAAAATTAAGATTTATTTTGTTCAACCTTCAACAAAATTACCGAGTCACTTTAAGCACAATTCAATTATTCTGCCTGTATGTTAGGCATGTTTCACCTTTATTAGATGTATTGTACATTGTATAATCAAACGTTGTTGTGCCCAAAAGTCAAACAGTTCATACTTAAAAGTGGGGGAAACCCGATGTCCAAATTCCTTCATGACGTAATGCGCACCCCTGTAAAATCCCCGAATATACCGGTTGATTGGGCAACAGTCGCACGTGTAGTGCATAGGTAGCGTCAACAACCAAGCAAAACGAAAGCTTACCAATTTGATTTTTAGACCAACAAAAGAATTCGGGATTTTTCCCCGCTCTCGTTTCAATTTTCCCCAAGTCGGACCAAGTCGTGGGCAAATGAACCACGTGAGTTTTTTTAGCAAATCCGGACTCGGGAAATTTAATTGATAAAGACCCGGATTTGACACAAATTGAGAAATGATATTGCAAAAATTGCAGACAATTCCTAAAGCACTTTTATTCGTCATTTTACGTCGACGGGATGAAGACGTCGTCGCCGAGGTGTCTGAGCGATAGACAGTTCGATGTCGGTGGGCCTTTCGATGTCGGTAGTCAGGACGACTGTTAGACTTCATCGACCTCGGTGTTCCCGTAGTCAACGATGACGAAGATAAAGGTGAGTTTTTACGAATATCTTATTTCGAAAATCACATGATTTCACAGACTTCAGGACAAAAACATTTTGGAAATTACTATAACATATATCATAAACCGAGCTGATTTCTACAGCTTATGAAATAAGGAAATAAAAATGCTTTTGGTTAGATTTGTTGAAAGCCTTTACGATCATGCCATGGGTTAGTGCTAAAGGAGACCTTCCAAAATGCACTCTTGCTTGGTTCCATTGTCGACTGTATATAAGAATGATTATGTAATATGTGTAGCTCTTAATGTATCGTTCCAAGGAAATCCCTAACAAATAAGTATTTTTGAAAACCTAACAAATCTGAATTGCTTTAGAGTAATTTGTAATCAGTTACGGGGGGCACGCCCTAAAATGAGAGTGCAAAAGAACTTACCTAGCCGGGATTAGAACCCGGGCCGCGTGGGTGAAAACCACAAATCATAACCACTAGACCACACGGTATTAGATGATTCTGCAAAAAGCGAACAAAATTATATTTAAACTCGACCGAATATTGTATCGTTCAGCAACTGAATTTTATTTCTCTCACTCCATCCTTTCAAAATTTCATGTAACTATTCGACACTTTCAATGTTCGATCGAATGCCTCCATTCTCACATTTGTTAATAAATGGTATTTTAGATGAGATAAAAAGATAAGATTATGGCACAAAATAACCTACGTACAGTGGAATAATAATCCTAAGACACGAAAAATAACATCTCCCGTGCCGGGAATCGAACCCGGGCCGCGTGGGTGAAAACCACGAATCCTAACCACTAGACCACACGGGATTAGGTAATTCAAACAAACTGTTCAAACTTATTGGTCATTTCTAACATAGCCTGGAACAAACTGATCGTGAATAAAATTGTAATAAATATTAATCAACCTTCTGTATAAACCAACTGATTTACTGGATTAACTTAAGTCATCAGCATTCAACAACAAATTTATATTTCTGTGAATACCTACCTAAATATGAAAATGGCAAGAATGAATTCGACCCTTGAATAAAATTATCAAGAGGCGTCGAAATGAAATGGCACACTCGACTCAAGGGTATGCCCCTTGTGGTCAACATGATTAATATAACAACATAGAAAACAACGTCTAGTGAAGAAAATAAAATCGTAAAAAGATATCCTCCCGTGCCGGGAATCGAACCCGGGCTGCGTGGGTGAAAACCACGAATCCTAACCACTAGACCACACGGGATTTGTTGATCATTAGAATGGATTATGTTCTCTGTTTAGCACTATACAAAGAGAGAATTGTATTCCCTGTGTTGTATCATTGCTGAAAGGGTTCTGAAGCAACGAAGCAGCTTTGAGAGACAATTGACCACACGGGACTAGTTGCTTTCGTCCAAGTGACATTAGGGACTTTTAGATTCTGCAAGACGAGAACATGGACTGCCCTTTTACGGCAATGTGACGTCACTGTCAGTGCCTTAATGTGATATTCACTGGAACACCCATATAGTGATGAAAACTGCATTATAGATACAAATCGACCCTGATATAAGTGTCACAGAGGCAACAAAAAGGAAACAGATGAAAAGAATTATTATAATTGTTGTTATCATTTCACATATTTCCTTATTTACTCAATCTGCTCTACATGATACCGGCATCATACCAACAACAAAAAGGAATAAAACGTAGATTTTAGGAAAATATCAAGGGCTGCAAAAATTAATACTCCCGTGCCGGGAATCGAACCCGGGCCGCGTGGGTGAAAACCACGAATCCTAACCACTAGACCACACGGGATTTGTTGATAATGTATATGAGATTATGCTCTATTTTTTACACTGTACACAGATAGACTTGTATTCCCTGCGTTGTTTCATTCTCAAGAGGTTTGTGAAGCAACGAAGCAGCTTTGAGATGAAGCAACTGCTGGAGAAGATGAGCGGGTCGAAGAAGTGACCCGAGCTAGTTACCTTCAAAGAATGAATCTTTTTTTTAAAGAGAGCAACAAAAAAGACAAATAAATTATAAAAACTTTGTTCATGCACGGAGTTAAAAGCTGGAAAGGGAAGAAGCATATACACAAATGAAAAAAACAGACCAATTAAAAAAAAAATCAAATTAAATGATACAAATAAACAACAGCGGATATACCAGACCAGTATAGGACGAAGCCGTCCTACCCCTCCACACCCCTGATTGGAACCCAGAATAAGTAATACTGTTGCAGTATAGTTACCATGGTTACGTCATGCGTGGCTACCATTTACCCAAAGTGCACTGAACCATCCTTTCTAAGGACAATGAGAAAGAATGTCCAAGGGAGTTCCACCCCCCCCCCCGTTTATTAATTTCTTGATAGCTAGGTCAATCAGGTATACCTGGTGGAGATACAACCAAAGTTGCTCTTGGACGCAATGCCTTATACAGGATTAATCAAATCAAGTATGCTATTTGTATGATGTATGGATCTAACTAGTATCTTGGTCAAAATGACCATCCCTCCATAAGTATAAGAATTTATATTGGTTATACTCTACCAAACTTCAGTGACATTACATTAGTTGCACGTACCAGTGAATTACCAAAATATTCCTGTATAGTCCTAACCCCTCTCCGACCTTGCGTGGAACCCAGAATAAGTAATACTGTTGCAGTATAGTTACCATAGTTACGTCCCTCTACTCTTTCTCACGCACTCTGTTGAATATTTATATTATATTTATTGATGGTTTCTATATGCAGGATAAGCACATTGTTTTTAGTCCGTCCGCGCATCTGAATCTGAATCTGAAATGCAGCACAGTACCTGGTGATGACAATGTGAATTAATCCGACCGCTGAGCACTATAGACTTCAGGATAGCTGAAGGCGAGACAGGCAAGACATGAGATGGATGGCTAAAGAAGTGGCAGCACTCCCAAAAGTTTCGTGAACCTGTAAAACTAGGGCATACCGACCATTAAACGATGTGAATAACTTCATCACTAGGAGATTCTGGTAACACTGACGCTTTTTGAAATCCCTGATTTTCTAATTTTGTCGAAATTGACAAACAAATAAGAATATTCGTCCAAGAAAAGGAAGGGATATGTTCGGTTTAACAGTGGAAGAGTGCGGGGGGGTGGTATCCTGGACTCCGCATTCTGAGTTATAAGGGGCTGTTATCAGTCAAACTGTTATCATTCAAATAAAGCTAATATCACACAAATATTTTAATCTGTTAAAAAATGGTTTTATTGTTGAATACATTTACTCAAACACCGTAAATATCTTTTCTTGACGATCGATACATTTATAATCAGCTCTGTCGATAATGGTACAAAATTGTATTTCATATTACCATAGTTGCTGAAAACATTACAATCGAGTGTGGCTTTCGTGTACATAATTCTAGAGATAGAATGGGACGGAATTACATGGGTTAGAAAATTCGTGTAATACGTCCCATATTTGATGATTATATGAGAATCCACTCAAATTTGTCAAGGTATAATATTAGGTCTGTAAATAATTACCCCTCAATTTTATTGCCTTTCATTTAATTAAACTTTCAAAGATGAGGAAGCAACATCATCTATCATTGTGTAACTTAACTTAATTCATAGATCCGTTGTGTTTCTTATGATGATGACACTTTTCTATTCTCAAACCATATTCTATCCATATACACTCGACAACTTACATTGCCTTTATAACACTCAGTGCCCTGAAAGTGTTCTTCACTATCTAAAGAGGCCTAAGATTGCCCAATTTAAAAGTGGTAACACTTTTAACATGGTCCTCTATGGTGCTACGTTAAAACTGTAAATCTACCCTTTTGAAAAAGATGGTCACTTCGCAATCCCATTGAACGGCGATTCAACTCTTTATTTCTTTCTCAGACAGTGGCACCATGCAATATTGTTAAAATAAATATTACAGCTGCACTCTGGCAGTCGAAATCTATGACAATATTATAGAGATATCGACTGCTTTAATACTCGAGGACTGGCTGCTCTTATACGCTCAAGTGAAATTTGCCTCCCCTGCTATCAGCCCTCGGCGCGCGCCTCCCAGTCATGCGCGCATCGGGGTGATAGCAGCGGAGGCAAATTTCCCGAGAGCCACTATAGAAACAGCCATTCCTCGAGTATTAAAGCAGTCGATATCCCTTTTATATGCCGAATTCAAACAAAAATCTACCACGAATTATTGCCTTATCCTGTTATCGAGTAATTGGTTAAAACATCACGGAATATCTGAGAAACTGTCTGTTTATCAGCGTCGGAAAAATGTCTGAAATTTTCGATCAGTTGGGAATCGCAGGAAAAAAAAGGACTGTATGTTGTCCGCGCTCGCTCAAAGAACATTTTAACACGTAAACCAATGGGTATCGCAGCAATATTTTATTATTTTCCCGGTAACTGGAATTTTGAGGGATTTTATTATTGGACTATTAGATGGTTTTGGGATTTTTCGTTTCTTTACGGGAATGGCTAAAATCACGACTGCAATTTAGACCTATATCAGATTGCTGGATTTCTTTAGTGAGGTATATAATATCAACTAGAAGATTGAATCCTGGGACTAGGATAACAATAATTTTTGTGTTCTCAATATTTTTATGATTGCGTGGAAACATATCTAAGACAACATGTCGACTAAAATGAAATGAAGAGCTAATGATTGGAATGGTGAAGAGTAATTAACAATTATTCAATTTACTCATTTTATACCTGAATTACCCTACGTATTCAATAAATAGAACCTCCGAAATGTATAATGCCAAGGGGATTTCTAGTCCATATTTTGAAGACATCATAATTAGTGGCGTCACATAAAAAAACAGAAACAACCGGGATGGCAAGCGGAATCACTCCCAGATTATAGGAACCGTGTGCGTGCTTGTGTTTGTGTGTGTGTATGTGAATTATATGCCTAGATCCCTGTGCAGCTGTAGATGAAATTGGATAGTAAATAATTATTGTCCATGTTTTCTTGGCCTCCAAACAGGGGCGCACGTCTGCTTTATCCTAGGCCCTAACACAAACCTCTGTGCACAATCGATCGTACCATTGATTTTTTGCGATTGATGGCTTGAGACAGTGATCATCAATACTATCAATCGCACCAATTTATCATACGACCACTTGCTAAGCTTTGTGCTACGGTCCGCTGGACACGCCACTCTTTACCCGACAATATGAACAGAGCTTTGACTATTTCCTTAAAATTATGTTGAACGCATAATTATATGTATCTGCTGTTGAAAAAGAAAACTACACGTATGTGTTGATAAAAAAAGAGGTACATACAGTCATAGTCATAGGTGGATATCCCAAAGAGATAGGGGGATAAATCTTGAATATTTGAACAAAGGGGAACGGCCAATGTAATCATCTGCCTACTCTATAATGTTATGCATATGTTTATGATAAAATTCTCAATGTAAAGGCTTTCATTTAAATTTCGCCTAAAAATATTACCCGAATCGCATGAATCCATTTTTTAAAATCCCCCAAAGTTCAGCTTCAGGGTCTCCCCCCCCCCCCCCCCCCCCCCTGTGCACGCTATGCGCAATCGGCACTGCATGGCGCTCCCTAACGCAAACGCATCAGGCGCGGCGGAGCGACTTCCAAAGTGGGGAAGCCCAAACAAAAAAGGGCACTTTCTGGAGAAAAAAAGGGCACCTACTTTGCATAATCAGGGACGATTTCAATATTTGTTTTCTTTTATACATTATACAAGATAAAGCAATGTACTTTGCAGTTGGGTGTGAAGTTGATGAGCAGTGCGAAAAGTTATCTTATAAAGAGGAATAACCCCAATCCTGATGGGGTTATGTAGCACATTCTCATAACGGAAGACTGAATAGGCCTTGGATAAGTAACATATAATTATATCATCTATAAATGCGAGCGAGCTTTGGGGGAAATAACTCTAGTGCTATGGTCACATTACCCAAAAGTAACCTGCTCGGCGGCCGAGCGGCGAGTTTTTAACCAATTCTGCTCGGGGGGTGCCCGGCCACCGAGCGGCGGCCGCCCAGGCACCGCTCGTTTTTAGGGCATCGCTCGGTCGCCGCTGAAGTTTTAGCCCGGAGTTAAAATTTGGGCGGCGCCTGCTCACTTTTCACTCGCCGCCCAAAATACGCTCGGTGCCTGGGCGGTCGCCGCCCGGGCACCGACCTAATCGCTGGGCGATGCCTAAATTCTAGCAGCGACCGAGCAGGCTAATGATCGGTCGGTCGCTACTCTGATTTGTGACCATAGCTTAAGTCGCTCTAAATTAGGGGCACGGTGAATGATGAGAGAAAAAGGGGACACTTATTAGACAAGAAATGGCGTCCGTGTCAAAGTACAAAGGGTAATTATCAGAGGTGAAAATGGGGCACTTATCACACATGGAGAGGGGCACTTATAATAAAGGAAAATGTGCATTTGTTGAAAGATTGGGGCCTCCGATCAGATTTTAATAGGGGCATTTATTAAATGTGAAAGGGGGCTTTTATGAAAAGGAAGAAGTGGCTCTCATTAAAAGGAAAAAGAGGCACATGTTAAAATAAAAACGGGGCAGTTATCAAAGGTGAAAAGGGGCAGTCACCAGAGATGAAAAGAGCACTTGTAAGGAGGAGAAGGGGCCCTTATTAGAAAGTAAGACGGGTCCTTGTTAAAAAAGGAAAAGGGGCACATCTCAGATTTGAATAGGCAATTATCAGAGGTAAAGGGGGCACTTATCAAAATAAAAAAGGGGCGCTAACTAAAAATTAGAAAGGGCCCTTATTCGAATGGAAAATGGACACTTATTGCAAAGGCAAAGGGGCACGCGTCAAAGGTGAAAAGGAGGAAGGAGCACTTTTCCCATGTGAAAAGGGGCACTTTTGGGGTAATTGAAAAAGTGGGGGCCATGTGCCACCTCCCTTGCCCCCCCCCCCTCATCATAGGAGGGCCGCCTCTGCGCGTCAGTAAATCATCCACTCCCCCTACGATTACAACACCACTGCATACAGACCATTGCTCCGTCTTATAAAGAGTTGCGATTGATCCAAAATAATCGCAAGTCCTCCAATCAATCGCAAGTTTGCAGTCTCCTATCTTTTATGTACATAGATACGATTGATATCGATCACAAATAAGTTGCGGTTGATATCAACAATATAGAATGAAAAAAAAATCGTACATCGTCTTTTTTTCAGGGTTTTTATTTCTTCATTAATTCAACACCCGACCTTGGGAATGAGAAAGAAAAAGATCGTGTAAAAATATCATTTTCGTGCCATTGCGTCCATCGTTTCTCCCAGTGTCACATTAACCGTGGAGCCACTTTGTCATCCCGAACGATTAACGATATCCTGTCAAAATATTCAGTGAGGTATTTTCGAATTCAATCCGCTCAGTGTCCTCACGACGAACAACGCATCGTTCATGCCGGCCTTCATGGCAAAGAACTAGTGAAGAAACAGTGCGTCAGGCACATAACGAGTGCCCTGATTTCCAACATCTTCTTCCTATCAGAGTCTATCTTCTAGTGATCAGCACATCGTCCATCCAAACACTGTGAATTACGTCCGTCGAAAACGCTGAGCACTAAAGTACGTAGAATACAAATGTTTTGAGTGCCCTTCCATTTGGACTACAGGTGCCGCCGCGTTTGTATCGTGAAGGCAACAAGAAACGTTGTCAATAACGGTAATAAAACGTTGATATTTACACTGTGATGTCCAGTATTGCAATTGTTTCCTTCACAGCAGTATGTACATGAACCAAACAGACGACATCCAGAGTTGCATTCTTCCATGTTATGAACACAAGATCGCTCAATCGATTGACCAGATACGATTTTCTGAAATCAGAAAAAAGAAGAAAAAGTAAACAAAGTCGTACAAATTCAGTGTCCAACCAGGTTCGAGTTGGGCACAGTACTATGGCGAATATTGTTTTATTGGGCAAGCACAAAACAAAAGAATATAATTCAAGTGTTGGGCAAACTGGATAGCGCTGATGACATCAATGGAATAGCTCCATCTACGATGATTTTTTATTCGAGCAAACCATAATTTGCGTGAAGAAATTGAACCCCGAAGTGAACCAACATACTAATTTCGTCCTGCCGCCCCCCCCCCCCTCTCACACACACATACCCCCATTCCCGATTGAATCAATACAGAGAGTATATGTCTGCCTATCCTCCAACCCATCTACACAAATCAGGGTACCCATTCACCTAAAGGCTTCATCATAATGGGATGGATGAATTTGCCGATTTTGTTTTTCTTCCCCTAAAGAAGAAAGAGGACTCTTACACTTGATGAGTAGAGTGTTAAAAATGGAGATAGTATGTCTCTTTTTCAGTTTTTCGATCGAAAACTGAGCAAATATCCTGAAATAAAAGATTTTCTTATACCAAAAACAACGAGGAACTTCCCATCAGAAAAAAATAGGGTATATGGCAGCCCCCACCTCCGGGATTTCTAGAGACGCTCCCAATTGTTTGAAAGCAGAGAAAGAGAGATATAACAGATATAATATGGTGCCTACCTTGCAAACACCTGAACATTGTATGAGTTCTACACCCACACCATTGGGATCAAACTGGGTGCCGCACGCATTACTGTCCTGTACCTCGAAGGCGTCGGGACTGTAATAACATGAGAAACAGTCTTGTGTTAGGTTGGATTGCCTTGCGATGACGTCAGGAGGGGCGTCATTACAGAAAGACCCCTCGCAGCAGAATGTACAATCCTCCTTATCATCACAATCATTACAATCGTCTTCACTCAGGGCACAGCCTCTCATCACAGTCGTCTGTTTAGATATGTAGACATTCATCTGTGAAAACACAAAGAAGAGAAGAAGATAAACATTATTTTAATAACAGAGAGAATTTGTTCAACCCATCTAGCACTGGATTTTTGTAAGAGTGAGGGGTGTATTTTTACCCCTAAATATTTTGAAATACTCCCTTCTTTTCAATGTGAGTTCTTATTTCCTTGTCAGAGATGTTGGAAACCTGAACACCCCTCCCCCGTACCCCTCACAATAGTTGTTTCGCCGCCTTTTCCGTGAAGTAAAGTGAAAAGATTCCGCGTAAAATGATGTTTTAGTGGGAAAATTAGCCCCACTCCATAATTAAAACGGCTACTCCATTTAGACTAAACCAAATTGTAAATAGATTACTGTATTCTCTAGCAAGTTTGAAGAATCTGTTTTTCTTCATTGTATGCCATTCCGGACTGATTTTAAGTTAGGCCTAAAATAAAAACTTGTTGCATTGCCCTTTGCGACCGTCCCAAATATCTGAAAATCTACGGTCGACATTTAAACCGTTTTTTTTTAAATTAATTTTTATTAATGAATACAAAAATATGTATTTTGTTTGTTTAAAAGGGATATAAATGCATAATTTCAAATTATTCCCAAATTCTCACTTGTCTTCTGCCCTAGTTTCAAAATCCTAAAAAAAAAATATGAATGGAATGATGACGCTGAAACACATGTATTAAAGCATTACAAACTGAGAAATATCAGCCAAAAGAGGGCGGGAAAAACACCAACAACAAACAAACATTCAAATTAAAAAATATCGGCCCAAAGAGGGCGACAAAAAAAAACTTTAAAAAAAGTCTTAAAAATAAGTCAGTCACGTTAATTAAGCTACGCAGTACATTGAACAAGTTATGACTATATTGATTGTTTGAAATATTAAAATAAAATTGCTTTGACAAATAGATTAAGTTTGAATGACCTCACAGGCGGTGTCGCATGTCGTTCTCACTGTGGTCTCCATTGAGGGATTTACACAGTCGATGTCGTGACTGCCGCAGTCGTAGCACCACGTACTGTCTTCGAAGTTGTCTTCGGGTAGGAGATAGTTACAGAGATCATCATCGCAGCAGTGTGTACACGACTCCCAGCCATCGAGGGGATCAATGAGGCACATATCAGGGCAGTACTCATCCTGGTAGCAGCCACGGGAGATGTGGATCGACTCAGGTCCTCCTAATGAATTATTTGATACCTAATGAGGAAAACAAAACCAACAACCTGACAATTAACAAACATCGGATGATAACACGACAATCTTGTGGTGTACATATTTATTTATTTTTACAATAATTTATTTTCCAATTGCTTTGACTTTTTACTACTTTTACTCTCATTTTCTAATGAATTATTTGATACCTAATGAGGAAAACAAAACCAACAAACTGACAATTAACACACATCGGATGATAACATGACAATCTTGTGGTGTACAGATTTATTTATTTTTTACAATAATCTATTTTCCAATTGCTTTGACTTTTTACTACTTTTACTCTCATTTTCTAATGAATTATTTGATACCTAATGAGGAAAACAAAACCAACAAACTGACAATTAACACACATCGGATGATAACATGACAATCTTGTGGTGTACAGATTTATTTATTTTTTACAATAATCTATTTTCCAATTACTTTGACTTTTTACTATTTTTACTCTTATTTTCAGAATATCTTAAGGCTTATAACCCTTTCACTGTTTCCTCACTCCCTATTAATTAGCGCATGCAGTCCACACATGGTCAATGGAGCCCAATCTCTCTTTATCCCCTTTTAGCTTTGATATTCTCTTTCTTCCCTTGTCCTCACCTCTGTCCTCTCTCTCTCTCTCTCTCTCTCTCTCTCTCTCTCTCCCTCCCTCTCTCTTCTCTCCCTCCCCATCTCCCACCCCGGCTTTCTCCGTCTCTCTTTCTCCCTCGCTTTCCCTCTCCTTCTCATACTCTCTCTCTCCCTCTCTCTCTCTCTCTCTCTCTCTCTCTCTCTCGCTCTCTAGACCGTGTTCAACTTGACTTACAAAGCAGGCGTGTTCACAATCGACAATCTCGACGGTTTCCGTCCAAACTGATGATAGTTCACTGGGGTATAAACACGCGTCGTCCGTACCGTTGATTGGCCAAAATTCACACTTGTAGCATTGTGTAGCGACGGTCAGCCGGGCTACTCCTGTCGATGTAGAAGGAGAATGGAAGCATGGTTAACACAAGTTTTCCCATAATTTTAAGTAGTAGAAGTAGTAGGTAGTAGTTTTGTAGTAGTAGTAGTAGTAGTAGTAGTATTAGTATTAGTAGTAGTAGTAGTAGAAGTAGTAGTAGTAGTAGTAGTAGTAGTAGTAGTAGTAGTCTTCGTCGTAGTAGTAGAAATAGTAGTAGTACTAGTAGTAGGCCCTATTAGTCGTCGAAGTAATAATAGTAGTAGTAGTAGTATAGTATGTTAGTAGTAGTAGTTTAGTAGTATACAGGTATAGAGGTGTCGTAGTCAAGTGGAAAGGACTGTGGGTCATATGGTTTGCGGTTCGAATCCTACCGCGACACTCATGTCCTTTGGCAAGACATTCTTTTACATAATGTGTGGAGAAATCCCTAGATTGTTTTAGAGGCTTAGCATGACGGCTCCGCTACAGCCTGGAAAATTAAATGATACTTTGTATTGAACTTAGTAGAGTATACACTGTTACTCATAAAGTTGGAATAATTGTTCTTATCTCTTTTCATGGAATGATAGTGACAATATGATTCTTTCTTTTTTTATAGATGAACGTTATATCTTATCAGAACTTTATAGATCAATATGAATCTTTAGATTGATCAATACAGTTCTGAGAACATGAAAACTTTATCAACCAAGAATAAATCTTATTGTCACAATCATTTTATGAAAAGAGGTACTCAAAATTACTCCAACGTTATGTGCAACAGCGGACTTATATCGTAGCTGCGCTATATAATCATCCCAATAATCACCGCCTATACCAGATACAGTAATGGCAAATCTCTGGCATATGCAAAATAATTCCATATCCTAAGTGCTTTTTTGAATATGCGTATATATATATATTCGCAATGGTGTAGTGGGACGGCCCCTCACCGCCATCTTTCACTTTGACAAAGACAACCTATGTCCCTATGCGTTACCTCTGACAAGGTGGGATCGACAAGTTTAGACTACAATGAATCATAAGTCACACCTGTTATACAGACTTAACCTACGATACTACATCATGATAAAAATAATAGGCGATATCAAGTATAGTGTTTTAGAAAGTTATTTGATCCTAATAATATGCACGGGGAAGTCCAACCTCGATAGCTAACTACTGTAGAAGAAATCAGGGAAATCAGATAAGATAAATGGTGAAAGTTTGAATGGAATCGGACAAAAAAAAGGGATTTGAGAGTTATGAACTTTTGAAAGTTGTAATCACTGTGGTATAGGCCCTTCAATTGGCTGAATCGGTGAGAGAAGTGAGGGAAAGGAAAGTGAAAAATATGAAATGATACGACCCCCTCCCAAATTCCCATAATCGTTGGGCAATTACTAACTAACATTTCATAGAGACAATATGATCAACCCCTTGATGCCAATTAATGACAGGGTACACGCTACGCCACTGAAAATTTACATACAACTGTTACATGGTGTATTTTAGGAAATAATAAGTCATCGTTGATATCTTAGGTCATGTGCTATATAATGCTGACCTAACGGTCGTGGACTCGACATGGAAGGGGCCAGGCAGAAGGGCTTGTGCGCACCTATTTTCTAGAAGACTAAATGCTTCCAGTGCAGTGACGGGGACGATGCACTCTCCCTTTCCATAAACATTGGAGCAATTTTTTTGCCAACCAGTCCGAGTAAAAAGAATAATCCATGATCAGGCAACACGGTCCCTCTTAAAAGAACCACCCCCCCCCAAAAAAAAAAAAAAAAATATATATATATATATATATATAATATATATATATAAAGACAAATACAAATACAAATACACAAGACTAAACAAAACAAGACAACATATCGAAACAAATTCGAAACAAAAAACAAACACAAAAAGGATCACCCCTTTTCATTTTGGGGGTGCTCTTTTACTCAACATTCTTTGACAAACAAAAAGGGGAGAAAATTCGTAAGAATAAGCATAATTTCTCTTACCTCATATTTTATGTATATAGGCATAAAATATGAGGTACAAGATTGATTATTTTCTCTTTTGCCATTATCACAAAGTGTCATTGTTAGTGTCTATTTAATGACGTTGGATTGCACTCAATGACTGATTTCTTCAATTTATATTCCCTTTTTCATGTTTTGTTGTTTGTCTGTTCAGCATTAATTTCTCGTGTAAACAGTTGTATGTATGTATGTATGAAGAATATTCTGTTTCATCATCATTCGTGCATGTTTCGTCATCAAAGCCTTCTAGTTTAGAACTAGAATTTGACCTTGAGCTAGAGATTTGGGTTGTAGTCAAAACAATATCAATTTGATTCATGAATTACTCATCATAATTATATTCTTATGTGAAAATGAAGCGTGCGCCAGAATCACGGGAATAAGGGATGACACATGTCACTTCGTGCTACTTCTTTATCATGATTATGTAGAAACCAAATATGTTTTTGAGACGCCACTGAGGAAGTAACTGTTTTGAAATCTTTGGCGGTTTCATTTCTTAGCAAACTTAGGAGAAATACACCGAAATAAAAATGTCAAATCACAACTCAATGTTATAGTTTTAACATTCCTGAACTTTTTTTGTCTTAGTTTGCAGGAGCAAACTCTTGTCGGTCGCTGCGTGTAACAGTGTCTGCAATGTGAGACTATGATGACAGCATACTGCATAGGCTCTTCACAAAACAAACAATTTAAACTTGAAAGTAGAATAGTCAGTGATTAAACAAATGGAGTTAATTATACACAACGTGAGAACCAGCCGTACCAATTGATTTAAATACATGTAAGGTAGTGCACATGTAAATGGGTCAATACAAAACATGCAAGAGCGCTGTATAACTGAATTGAATGAAGCTTTTATTACCATTCCATCGAAGCAAATGAAATTATTAAAAAGACATGTTATAACATAATAAATAAATTCATGTCATTTATCATATTACATTATTCTATAGCACAGAGTATTATCCTCGTTGAATATGTAGTTTTTTAAAGTCTTTGCATGTCTAGAAACCCAAAACAAAATATAAAATTCGAGTTGATGAACTGATGACTGGATAACATACTATGAAGCTGAGAAAATCTTGAATAATGTATTCTTTCCTAAGTTGTAAATCGACTGAATCGCTCAAATAATGAGAAATATAGGATATATATAATTATAGAATTTATAAGATTCAGAGCAACATGATGGAACCAAACTAAAAGAATGCCTATATCGGTACCTTTGATATACACTCGTATATATTGATTTTATATTCCTTTAGAAAGACAATGTCACGATCAGCATTAATATTCAAATCAATGTTTAAACAAAATCTATTTTAATCCTGACATTGTTTTTGAAATCGGGACTTTGTCCTAACTGAACACAATCCGCTAGCTGAATTATAAATTCATCGTGTTTGAGTGTGACGACGATTCTGCAAATTACAATGACCCCGAAAACTGTCAATATCCAACTTTCTGGCCTGTGTCCAGTTTATAATGTGTTATTGGTTAGATGACGTCATACATCGGCTGAACTAAGACCCTTGTAATGATTGTTGTCATTTTGAATGGAGATTGTCATTCCAAATTTGGATAAATGATTTTCTAAATATTACTGTCAGATTTGGCCCACATTCAAAATGTAGAGTCAGCCGTTTTCATGCGAGTGCTAAAAAGCGAAAGTGAAAGCCAATATATAAGATGAAAACAATAATGAACATTCGTGACAGTATGAGCATTGGAAAGGATCGAGGAGGTGGGGGGGGGGGTATTTATAATTCAATTGTTACCCTTTAAGTTTTTATCACGGGAGTGTCATGTATTGGTTCATCAGGTTCTTATAATAGGGAGTTTTAGATTTGCACGTCGACATAGTGGACTGCTACGTGTGACGTCTTTTTAAAGATACTATGTCCCTTTTGCAGCCAACATCAAATTCTGTAGAACTTTGCAGGAATTATGAATATGTCATGTATGTCCTATTTTTGAAATTTAAACGTTAGCAGTGTCCTAATATTCAAATTATGCAAGAAAACCCGTTTACTTGCCAGACTTCACTGTCAGACACTATTGAATGACTGACTGGCTTTTATTCTTCTTTGGTAATAACATACATAAAATGAGCTGTAAAGGGTACATGAGCATTTGTCTACATCAATAAACCACTTCTTGTAGTGGCCAAAATTAAACTGATGGAATCTTTGCGCAGCATAAAACGTATGACCATTCGGTACAATGGTCTGAACATCAGACCATTACTTACTGGCTCTATAGCTCTTAAGTCGATTTGACAACTAAAATAGTCGTTATTTTCCCACTTAAAGAAATTTTCAAGCCCCCCTTTTTTAAGGGAAGTTCTAAATTAGTATAATTTTATCTTTCAAATGCCGTTGTAATTTAACCTTTTCATTTTTTGGGCCTGCAAATGGGACATAGTAGGCCTACATTTAAGTTACTGGCATTGCCTTAAAAGGACGTTACACCTAGCAGTCCACTATGTCGACGTGCAAATCTAAAAGTCCTTAATATCAGGCGCTCATATACAACCCATACAAATGGACAACATTGAACAACATTGCACATGGTTCATGGCCGCCAAGAGTGTGCAACGGGTCGACAACTTCTTACAAAATCGATGGGGTCACTTTTTGTAAAATCATTATTATTATCATTATTATTATCATTATTATTGTGTCTATAATACGCTGATGCCAAGTATACGCATGCATAAATGAGGTAAAGCTAAAAGAACTAACTTGTAGCTTAAGTATGTATCTAATAGTTATTTTTGTGTTAGTGGTACCAGACATGATTAGCGTTTAATGCTATTCTCTGGTCCTATTTATCTATCCTTTCAATGTTAAAGATTCACATTTCATTGTTATATTGATGTAGGCCTACTTTTTGTTTGGATAATAAAACTTCAAACCCAAACTCAAACTTAACTTACAGACATGATATAGGTCGATACCAACTGAATGAAAGTGTCATCATAACGAACAGATATTATGACACATTGTTTTGAATTAGAATCTATTTTTAGATTATGCGTTGCTTCCTCTACGATTCATGTCTGTGCAGCTGCACTGTGCCATCTCAAACAACTCATCACTGAACCATTTTGAGTTATCTCATTCGAATTTCAAGTACAGTAAGTTTAACCCTAAACCTGAGTTTTCAGGACGTCCTAAATGTACAATGCCGGGGTACAATGTGTGCAGTAGTGCAAATTATTTGTGTGTGGCGTTATATTCAAATATATGGATTACTTCGTTTGGAATGGAATTCAAACGAAAAGCATTTACACACGATAGCAACTACTTCCGAAAAATCAACCGGATTTCACCAGCCTTGTGTGTCACCTATTGTAATGTGTGAACATGTCTCACCTCCCTGCAATGACGTTCTACGTAATCCGAACAAAATTTATATGGGATATGGGATAGGGTATTGAAATCGCCCTCGAGTTGACTTTTCGAAATAGTTGCTATGATATTATTCGTTCTTTCGTTCATTTATTCATTTCAAAATACAATCAAAATATATACAATATACAAAACAAATATAAATCATTAAAAATCAGTCATGTATAGAGCTAAACAAACCGTTAAATATGAGCAATGAAATAGAAATAAGATAACTACGGGAATGCATGTAACTATAAGGCTTTTTAGTTTACAGTTATCTTAGTTTTAAATGATACTTAGGAGTGCTTAAACCAAACAACTTACAAAGGGTGATGAACAAGAAAAATAGAAACAAAATCAAATAATGAAATGCACTCTCGAACGAGTCTTTAAAACACATATTTGAGTGAATTTCACTCAAAGGAAATAATTTATATAATTGTGACCCATCACAATTAGATTCCACCTCCTCTGAATTAAGAGAGTATGGCAAACGATTAGTCATATATTTAGCATTTAATATGACGATTTGTTTATAAATATCGGTACTACAGACACGATGTTACGATATACATTGGTGTAGATTACAGACTAATATTTCAAAACACGGATCACTATCAAACACGTGTCATGCATTGTAGATCTATAGGAACTTTGAACTGTATCATATATTGTTAAATTTCTGTATACAGTTTTACTGCATTGTCATGATATAATGTTGTTTTGTCTCTTTTCTTGTTTTTTAATTTAAAATCGAATTGTGGACAGAATTAAATTAATTGAAAATTAAAATTAACCATACCGACAATATTACATTCTAAATACTAAGCTGCCAGTTAGCGGCTTGTTCATCCTTTTATGAATACTAAAACAAGAACATGGAACAAGAATATAAAACTGGACGTAAAGTAGTAATTAAAAGTTTAATGTTAGGGAAAATAAAGTATAAAGTCATGTTTGTTTACCAAGACATTGGTAGGCCTATATTATGATCGTGCCGTCAGTACCACTGTATGTTAATCCTGCACTACCGTAATGACTAAAATGGAGCAGCAGGTGTCAAATATACTGAAAGTATCCAATGTTTACGTCAATCAAAGTATTCTATAACCGAAGAATCGCACTTTGTGTAAACTGAGTTTAAAAAGTCAGTCTAATCTTTCGATAAGTATAGGCTATGATTATTAGCGGTCAACTTGTGTAGACCAGACATCATTTTTCAAGAGTCCTATCTCATTTCCAACCACTTGTTCTGTATATGTCAAGGTATGTCTTTTAAAAAGTAAATTCTTGGGCGTGGATATCCTTTTGGCTCCCCAGAATTGTCACAAGATGTATATCGGTAACTTTTGACATATTACTCATTACCGGTTACATCTAGCCACCGGTGTAGCCAGGTTAGATGAATAGAAGGGGGTTTGACACACAAAGCCACATAGTCACAAGCAACAAGTTCCAAGGATGACCTTCTTTATAGCGGAAGTCTCGGAAGAATAGGGAGGTATATAGCCCCCTTTTTTTGCCCCACCACACATATGACATATGCTTATGAATCTGTTTAAGATTTGTACTGGTAACCTTTTAACGTAGGTTGGGCGAAAATTAGGATGACCTTCAGACGTTAGAAACAGTAAAAGATTTTAGACTATTTCGTCCAGTCGTCTATCTTTTTGTTATATATAGAAAGTAACATTAGGGAGTGCATATCTACGAACAACAATTTTTTTAATGTATTTTCGTGATTTTTAATTCATTTTAATTCAGATAAATTCGTTTTGGTTTATAAAGATAAACAAAGAAGTAGTCCAAGGACTAACTGCATGTTTACATGGACAAAAGATAATTACTATCATCGATTAGAAAGAAAAAAAACCTTACATAATTATATTCTATCAAAAGAATACTTCAAAGATGGATTCCATAGAGTCATACTAAGAATCAGAACGAGAATGATATTTGGATGTATTTTCCCCCAGATTTCCAGATTTCATTTAATTCCATTTGAAAGGTTTGGGAAAATTATCTTAAGGAAAACGTTAAAAAACGAATTATCATTCGTTCAAGTTTCTCTCTATTCAATTCGTTGGTGCACAATCGACTACAAACTATACTCTGTAAATTATGACCAAATACATGTTCATATTAAGATCGCTATTGAAAGCATAGGAAATTATAGGCTAAAGGAAACACGAGATTATTCTAAGCTTCGGGGCATATACAAATGACCGATTTAAACCAACTTTCTTCTAACTTAACTTGAAGACTTAGATTTCTCTACTTCCTCTTATATTATAACTACCCATAATCCAACTAAGTAATTAGCAAGCCATTTCCCTTTTGACAGAACTGCGAGGAAGTACTTTATAAAGCACCAGTCATCGTCACTATAGCTACATAATTAGAGCATATCCCCCACATGACACGCATTTTACACTCGCAGTGGGTTAGTTCGCGAAATCTAGAGTTCATGCTGTAGTAAATGTTTACGGAGTTTGCTTACCAAATAACATGATTCCTACGAAGATTAAGACTGCTCCCGCGCAGTTTCCAGATTTTGAGTCCATTTTATGACTAAAGTATGAATCAGACGACCCAGCATGCAGTCGCGCACTATCCTTCTCAGGGTTGATTTTAGGCTGATCTAATATGGGCGGGAAACATATCTGTGACGTCACACTGCGGGCTCCAGCCTTGCCCCTCTATGTACGGTGCACTCCAAACGTTACTCCTACTCAAAAACTCCTTAAGTTACAACTTCCTTTTCTAGACGAAATACTTTTCAAAATTCCATAATGAGTAGAAAAATTGAAGGTCCAGCTCACTTCGGACGATAATAATGTCGAATGGAGAATTCAGAGTTCTTCATGATGAAAATGAATTGAAATCAATGGCAAAGAGAGAGAGAGATGAGGTAGGTATGTCTATAAATAACCACATATGGCCTGTTACCACGCACTTACATGTGTTGTAAGAAATGAATAGCACTTTTCCTGCCGGAGGAAGAAGGGTATTTTGCCGTCTTTGGGAGTTACCCTAGCTCAGTGTTGACTGATTAGACTCATCCGACCAGTCGTTCTTTTCTTCCGATCGGTTTTTGTTTTCTGGCACACTCTCCCTGGATATCACTATAGTAACATAGATTCGGATACTACATAAACAAACCTCGATACAGGTATGTAGATGAAATTAAAACTATTGAATATCTTCGAACGTTCGAGAAGCCAAACTGTTATCGCTTCCAATTATTCTAAAGCGCTCTATCTTCGGACACCTGCAGTGTGATGTCTGTTCATCAGCAGCTAAGGTGCCATAACTGTTGAACCAAATTCAATGGAATTATTATCATTAACATAATCAACGAGAGGAATAAGAGTATTCCTAATTAACTTAAACTAATCGGCAGAAGAAGAGTTGAAACTGGTTACGGAGCATAATATTTGGGGAAAACATGAAAACTTGTTAAAGCATATATTGATATTAAATTACCATGGTGATAAAAGACCCGCATTTTAAAAGTAAGCTGTTAACTTCAAATAGTTATTTAATCTCTAATAAGAAACTAGGCCAATCTTTGAAATGCCTGATGTAAATTGGATTATAATTCGATCAGTCCAAGGGCGTATCGAGAGGGGGTGTTTTGGGTGTTCACCCCCGACAAACAGGGGGTGTTTTAGATGTTCAAACACCCCGACCCAAGTTGGCATAATAATAATAATAATAATACATAATATTTATAAGGCGCCAAATCCACTTGACAGTCAAATGCTCAAGGCGCAGCTTGTGCAAAAGATAAAATACATGATAAAAAATATACAAATGTGCAATAGGAAAGGTACAGAAATGAAAGGTAATGGTATTATAAGTTGAATTAAACAGATATTTCTTAAGATTGTTTTTTAACTCTTCAGCAGAACTGCTATTTTTAATCCATTGAGGGAGAGTATTCCATAATGAAGGCCCAGCATGAGCGAAGGTTCGCTCCCCCCACTTTGTTTTAACCCTAGGAGTAACAAGTAAGCTAGAGTTTTGAGAACGTTGCTGTCAAGAGGGAAAGTAATGCATAATAAAGCCGATGTTGTACTACGGAGCAGATCCATGTATACAGTGACATAATAACAAATAATCCTGAAAACAACACGTTCTTCTACGGGCAACCGATGGAGTGATTTGAGGACTGGTGTGATGTGACTGTACTTGTTGGACAGGGTCACGAAACGAGCAGCAGCATATTCTGTAATTTTGCGAGTAGGTTTGTCAGGCGAACCAAACATAAAGCCATCATAAAAATCTATTTTCTCAGTGGCACTACGGTTAAGATATTTACGAATAAAACCCAAATTGCGTAACGTACTGATTTATGTATATGATATTGAATTTGTGTAGAGATTGTCATATTTGAGTCGAGAAACACACCGATCAAGGTTGCGACATAATGTACATTATAGGGTAATTTCATGTCCAGCAAGGGTAATTGAAGTGATGGAAATCTTCTCTAGAATTTTGAAGACACCATTTATCTGTGTTTTATCTATGCCCCCCCCCCCCCCCCGCTGGCAAATAATAGAAATATATATATTTTTAAATATGTTTGTTTCATGCTCAAGGGGCGGGGGGGGTGGATGTAGAGGGGGGAGGAGTGTTCACTTCCCCCCTTCCGTTAAGACCCCCCAAAAAAAATGATTACACTCCCCCCCCCTCGCCTATTCACGATTCGCCGCTAAATATTTTCTCACGAATTGGGGGGGGGGGGGGGGGGGGAGCTCCTTACCCTCCCTGTTTATCAATGTTTAAAATGTGAAACTCCATCGTTAACCTGCAATAGTTAATTTTGAATAGGTATAATAATCAAAGTGCAAAAGACCTGACTGCGATTGTGAGCGCTAAAAACTGCAACATAATACACATTTAATAAAGCGTGCCTCTCGGTTGCTCTGCTGAGGAATTCTTCAGATATTAAACATTGTCGTCATAATTACACATTTAAAATATTTTCCCAAACTCAGTTCATATCGCTCCAGTTTCTCAACAGCTGATTAAAAATAGATCGTATCCAAAATCCCGCTCTAGCGACAACCGTAGCCGCCCCATGACAATTAAGCTTAACAATTGTGAGTGCAGCTGTACTCAAGATTATGTTTTCAAAATGTATCCAAAGTGAAGGAAATGATCTTAAGAAAGGCTTAAAAAGAAGGACTTTTTTTAAAGGGGTGGAAGGAGGGGGCACGTACGGACCTTTTCTTGGCCTGTGCACAGTGCATCGGCTTCCTCCCACTGCTGATAAAATATACAATTACAAATAAGAAGTAATATAACAAAGACCCTGCAAAAAGGAAACAAAGTAAAAAATACTTTGATGCATTTTGTTCCTCTTCACCTGGGTGTCCCTAAAATGAGAGTTTGAAGTAATTTTCCTGATGCCTAGCTTGACGACATAGCATCCGATGTTATGTTCTTTTGATAGGCCCAGCACTTAAAAAAAATACGATTAAATTAAACTGTTGGTGTGTTATTCATAACAGAACACTGATTGGGATTTGAAAAGGGACAATAATTCATTATGATCATACCGTTAGTCAAAATTAATCAGATGATCATGTAGGGGATTGTACTGCATGAGTATGGCACGCGCACATATATTTTTGCACTGGCGGCTTTCCATAACAAACTGCCAACGTACACCAGCAAAATGGCTGACCAGCAGAAAATAAAACATTTGCGAGAAAAAATAAGCACTTGGGACCAAAGGACAACATCAATGGCACCACTGTCAGAAAGGCAAAAAGACAGTTATATGGATCTGACATCACATGCATCGAATAGACCATTACCAATCGAGGTAGGTTGATTGTTTTTTGTGGTGGGCTTGGCCGCCGGAATACATTGTCTTGCCCCATTCGTACATGTTCGTGTAAGCGATTTCAGACCAGTCGATCAATACAATTAAAGGCACGCTTGAATGATCAATTCACGTTTGTTCAGCGCCAACTCCAAAAGCATTCAGTGAAATTACGAAACTAGTAGCTAATTGCACCCATAGACTGTGTAATAAGACGTCTATAGATGGCTTGTTTTAAAATTATGTATGAAAAGGGAAAGATAATTAAATAAAAGTTTGACTTTGAAGAATACAAATTAAAATGAAAGTGGTGAAACTCAAAGTCAAATGAAACTAAAACTTAAAAATGGAAATTGCCACTAGCGCCCATTCTTTTTCTTCTTCTTGTTATACGCAGTAGGGGTGCCGGTCCAAGATTAAGGATCGTCTGCATAAGCGTCAAGCGAGGATTGTCTTCGTAAACACGGACAGACGCGTCCGCAAAAATAAGAATCTTCCACATTAAATAAGAATCTTCCACATTTTTGCTGACGATTCTGATTTCCAAACTGGGTGTTGACGATGCGAAAAGCGGATTCCGCAATAATTTCCTTGATGCATTTCACATTGACTTTGTACAGAAACTTTAACGTTGTGATGGATAGATCTCTAAATCCTCAGGAAGACGGCAACCCATAAAAGTAAACGGTGAACTGGGTGTATTTTATTATGCAGAATCCGTTTTTCGCATTGCCAGTGCACGGATTGGGAACCTGAAACCCACAGAGCGCCAAAGAAGAAAAATGTGGACGATCGTTATTTTTTAGGACGCACTTGGTCCACGTTTTCAAGAATATCCTCATCTATGCAGACAATCCCCATTCTTGGAACAGAGCCCCTACTGATAAGCAAGCCAACTAATAATTATTGAGAGGAAAGAGATGAGATACGGTGTACATGAATCTTGTAGATAAAAATTAAAAAATGAGTGTTGCAGTATTCAGTTCATCACATATTTAAGAAGGGAGCTGGGTAACAGTGTGGCTTTCGTGAATGCTTCGCCTTTGGTTGTGTCGTAGAGAGAGAAGATCTCTTCTGGCAGGTGTATAGTCCTCAGCTTGTTTAGAAAGTCTTGTCTGTCTTCTAGCAGTCATTTTACTTTAGTTATGTTTTTCCCATTTAGCTACCATTAGAGGAAGCAGGCAGCTTTTCTCAGCAGTTATCTCTGGTCTCCACTCCAAGCCTCTCCCATAGCGGAGATTCTCTGGCTGAGGGCTTCTCTTCACTTGGCATGAAGGATGACAAAATTGAGAATGCACAACAGGTAATGGGAGGTCCAAGATGTGTCTTTTTTTTGTTATATCTCTCCTCGGTCTCCTATATTATTAAAATATTTTTGTCTTCTTTCTGGAGGGCGTTTCCCAAAACTGGTCATCAGTGACAAATGACAATTTGTGTTATAAGCTACTGAAATCCTTGCTTCTGATTGGTTATCTGCAGATTTGTCACTGATTTTTGTCATTTGTCATTGAAAAAAGGCTTTGTGAAACGGGTCCCTGTTCTGCCTTTCTCATAAATTTTCTTTCCACTGATTGTTTCACTGTTATCCCTTTAATATTGAAATTAGTTTCATGAAACCCTCGATTTCTGATGTAGACGTTTCTTTGTTATCTTCTCTCCTTAAACTGTTACATGTAAGCCGTCATTTTTTTTTTCTTCATTTCTCTACTGGTTTATTTTGTTTGAAAAAACAGATGGCAAGCTTCCATTCTTATTATTTCCTTTTTCTAAATAATCGCAATGATTTACCTTCCTGATATATGATTATAAAACCTTAAGAAAAACACAAATCCACAAACTTAATAGTCCAAGTACTGGTAATTTTTTAATGAAAGTCTATATAAGAGAAATGTAGGAACAGTGAGCAGGCTGCTTTCCACAGCTAAGTTGTTCTCAGCCTCATTCTATTGTCTTGCTAAAGATTACCGTTTTCATCCTTTGGCCTTTTTAATGGATGAAGTTATTTGCATCTGACACTAATTCTTTCTTTCCATGAAAAATGATATAGTTCTTTGACTGGTTCAATAAAGTGGAGAGTCAGATGGAGCAGGAAGAAGAGTTGTGCTACAGGTTAGTATTGCTTCTCTCTCTTTTATGATGCAGGTAGCCTTATTTTATCAAAGTCACAATTTTATTCTTACCGGTAGATCAGTTTGTGATCAGTTATTTGGTTTTATTGCTGCGTTAAAAAATAAACAATTTCAAACTCAAATTCAAAAAATTTGAACAATAACAAATACAATTTATGATTTTTTTTTTACAACAGTAATTAAATAGAAAATTGTGTACAATATTTTCCAATAAATTAGAGAGGTAATTTAGAATGCAGGAGACCACCATTGTGAGCGGGTAGGCTGGAGATGGATGGTGGCCTCATAAAATTATGTTTCATTGTGAACATTTAGTGAAGTTGGCGAAGTGTGGGATTTTCAATTTAGTTATCGCCTCTGAATCCTGAACCATGGGGTCCAAAGGTTGAAGGAGTTTACAAAACTATTGTTTGCTAAGTTTTGCCCTGAATTTATTAGAGAAAGATTGATGGTCATCTTGCTATATCACAACTGGCATATTTACAGTAGACTTGCGGGTGCACCATGTGAGAGAGAGAGGATTGAGGAGTCCTGAAACATGGTGCACCCGCAAGTCTACTGTATATCTACATCACCATGCAAGCCGACACTTACATTTACAAGCAGCATCTAACTGGCATATTGTTTAGCGATACATTTGTATTTATATATTCGTTGTATACAATGAGAAGAATTATCACTAATATCTTTAATTATCCTACTGTATATATAGGTCTTACTGTGATCAGCTGAGTCAGTACAAAGAACAATGTGATCTTGTGATGGAGGAGGTCTCAACAGCATTAGATCAGCTCAAAGACCTCAAACAGCAGTACGTTCTGGTTGCCACAAAGACCAATGCTCTACATGAAGCTTGTGAACAGTCAATGGCAGACCAGGTACAGTGATAAACAAATATCTCCTCAAGATAATTGCTTAGAGAAGCAGGCCTGATAAAAACCTGATTTAAATTGGTTTCCCGATTTTTTTTTTTGATTTTTTCCTGATTTTTCCCCTTATTTTCTCTATTCTTCCCTATTTTTCCCTATTATTTCCCAATTTTTCTTACTCAAAAGCGGGGGAATGTTGTTAGATGCCATTTTCCCCGCGATTCCTCTTTTCTTTTTTTTTTACTCAAGGGGGCGTGGTTGAGGGGAAAAAAAACTTTAGAAGATAAACAGATTTTAAAATAAATAAATATTAAAAGCAGCGGTATGTCCTGGGCGTCGTTTCACAAAACCATCATAAAAGTTCACAGACATCCTATTGAAACATGTGTTAAATTTAATACATGCATTTCAATGGGTTGTTGGCGAGCTTGTAATTCTGACCAGTTTCGTGAAATGGTTCCTACTAAGACCAACACTTTATTTGAAGAGCTTGATATTAATTGAAGAACTCCTAATAGGCAAATGAACCTTGATGATTGATTGCATTCCTTCTTTTGCCTTCTTATTTCTTAAGGCATTATACATTTTTCAATTACAATTGTTTAGGAGATATTGTTCATATGTAGTTGTGAACATTCAATGAAGTTTGTTTGATTGTTTAAGAATTTAGTATCGATCATTACCAGTTCTTTTTCAAGATTATCATTAATTAGATTTCTAACAAAAACAGTGTATGCCTTGTTGATATTTTTGCATTTCTAGATGATCAATTTTTTGTTGTGATGTGTTTTTGAGCTTTCACTCTGGACTCCTTTTCATCTTCCATGTAGTTTCACCAGCTCCATTAAAAAATATAAAGTTGTTTCTCTCTGGTTGTGAACATATGGAGGAAAGGTATAACTTCAACCAGACATACACACATACTTCTTTAATCAACAAGAATGCACTTCCTGAGTTTTCTTGAAATATATCTCTTTTTTAATCCTCCACCAGACAATGTTAGTGAATAAGGCTGAAGCCATCAGCTGTAAGCTCGACTACTTCAATGAACTAGAAAGAATAAATCAGGTGAGATTTTATCAATGGATTTATGACAATGTTAATCAATTAGATTGGCAAGATGCAGGAATATAAGTTTTCATAAGTATAAGACCTTATTATTTCTTTGAGTTGTGTCTGAGTTTAACACCCAATTCAGCAAAATATGAACAGGGTGTAATGTTTGAAAACTATATTGTAAAACATAATTGATGTTCATCAGCTGAGACCCTGACTATTTTAAGAGAGAATATTCATTTTATTTTATTCAACCGTACTTGGATAGTTAGATTATCATGAAGGATGGAATGTGGACCTGGCAGGAATTAATTCCTTGACATGCTAGAGTGCCATAATGGCAGCCATGCTACAGCCAGGGTAATAATTGTAGAGCACCAGGAGTGTCAAGTCTGACAGACATGAGCGCTATACAAGAACCAACTAGTATTATTATTATTATTATAATTGCATACAGTATGTGAATTATTACTTTGACCATGGTTGTGGGAAATACACTTTGGCAATGGTGCATGCATTTTCACTACAATCATTTACCCTCTAATATTTGTTATTAGAAGTCCTTCACACGTTGTATTGTTGGCAAAAATCATTATGAAAGATGTTGTTATTGACTTGTTTTTATAGAAACTGAGCTCGCCAACATTTGCAGTCACCAATGACTCGTTTGTCCCTCTCCTGTCCAAGTTGGATGAATGTATTGCTTATATCATCGGCAATGTGAGTATATGTCAATGTGTATTTATAGGCTTGTATTGAAATCCATCTAATGTCATCTTCTATAGGTGTTGTCATATTTTTACATTTAATTTACCTAAAATTGTTTTGGAGATGTTTTGTGCAGTTATTAGTTTTGTTCTTAATCATATTTGTTCTTAATGGTTCTACCGTGTCCATTGAATTTAATTTACAAAAATGTCACTTTAGATCAGTTTTGTAATGTGAACACGACCGTAGGGGTGAGCAAAACAATTACTCATCATTTAGAAGAATAATTTTTGCTGTAAAAGTGAATTATTTACACGCATTTGTACATGTAATTCCTATTCAGCCCCAGTACAAGGAGTCTGAACTGTTCCAGGCCAGGTTTAAGCAATGTTTGAGTAAAGCATTAACTCTTATCAAGGCTGCAGTCTTCACTATCCTAAATGGAGCTACACAACAGGTGGTCCCAAAGGTATGTATATACGTTTGTATGTATTGATCGATTGATTGATTGGTTGATTGATTGATTGATTGATTTTATTGGTAGATTATTGTGTACTTAATTATGTTCTGTACCTACCTACATATTATTAATTTATTCCTGGAGACCTGCCCTTGATAGGTCAATGGCCTCTGCTGGCTCCACCACAGTCTCAAGTATTAGTTCTAGGTGCTTTAAATTCTTTGAATATTGTTGTGCTATTTTCTTGTTTTGTTTTGTCAATCAGATATTGTATGCAAATTGTTAAATGTTTTTTATGAGAAGTGGAAATAAATGAAATGAAATGATGTGATGGGACTTGGCCTCGACCCATTATGACATTTACATGTGCATCTAACCTTTATACAAACATTATGTGACCCCAAATATTAAAGATAAACTTTAGTACTGGTAATGCGATTGCATTGTGAAAGAAAAGGTGTGAAAGGATCAGAAACAGTTGATCATTTAGCATGTAAGTATTGGTGTGCACTGCAAGGTTCTGGAGTCATCAAAATCATAATGAATTTGACCGAGTCTTGGTAAAGTAACAAACACTCACATAGAAAGCTATATATGGGACAACACAACACATCACAACACAACACATGGTGTCGGGGATGGTACTACCTTGGTTTCCTTGTCTTTCTATGCTCATTACTCAGCCAGTATACATTTTCTTTCAAAATTGTTTGGCACATGTCATTTATTTGTAATCTTGAACATTCAGTGTATAAAAAAATAAATAAATAGATGGTTATGGCCAGTTTGAGGTTCACTTTGAATTGCTCTGCGACATTGAATCACCTTACATCAGTGTGTTATGACCTATATTATCATTAATGACATTTTCATGAAGCTTGTTTCATGTCTCATTCTTGTTTTTTAAGGATGTGACTAGTACATCAGAGAATGCATTTACTCTGTTCTATGGAAAGTTCAGAAGCAATGCTCCTAAGATCAAAGCCTTGATGGAACAGGTAGAACAGAGGCTAGACAAAACATCTGAGTAAGTATGATTGATAATTAGCTGATATTATGATTGATCGGTTGTTTGTTAATTGATTGATTGATAGATTGATTTATGGAATGATTGATTAAATGATTGATTGTATAGATAGCATGAACTACATATTTGTCACAATTGTCAAATCACAATTTGTCCGTTGATTTGTTACTATGACAAGGTATTTAAGACCATTTTCTTCCATTCACGATGATCAACTAATGTAACAGAACCAAATCCTTTGAATCATGTAATTTGATACTGCTCCTTGTAAGGTTCCAGTAGTATTAAAACTCATTACGAATGGGAACCAATTGTTTTTCTGTTTTGAACCTTTGTGGGAATGACAGAACTTAGGAGCCAATGAGTCACACTGGATCTTCAACTGAGTGCAGTATCCAACGTCTTCAGTACTCACATCCCATTGTCTTGTATTGGGTGACAGTCATACTATTTTGTTAATTGTCCTTATTAAATGTATCTCTTCCTGCAGGTACACAACCTTACTGGATGACTGCTTACACTGTTATTTCAGTAAGAGATATCAGCTTCTGATGCCTAGCATACAGATGGCTGTATCAGAGCTTGCTACCAAGCATGCCAGGGATCACTGCTCTCTTGTAAGTCAGACAAATTTTGACATTAAGACATTAATCCATATTTGCCACTCGCCACCCGGGTGGAGATGGGTACCCATTGTACCAGAGTGCTACATATTTAGCTCAGTTTTTCCTTTCAAATTTTTCTTCATAAAATATTTTTTTTATTTTTTTTAAATACCGCACATCAAACAACTGCCCTAAAATGTTGATTTGATCACAAATTCAATAGAAAACTAAGTTGAGAACATAATTGAAAACATACCAAAATAACCCCCCAAAAATAGCTGCTTGTATGGAAAAAACAGAATGAGGAATGGACATTTCTGCATTGGAAGTGTGTCGCGCATGGTTGTAGGTTTTGTTTTAATGAAGTTCTTTTTTTTTGCTTGAAATTCCCTTTTTTTTGCCATCATGGTTCCTATTTTTGGTCGCACAAGGTTGGCAGCTCGGAGCACTATGAGCACTAAACAAGAAGCCCCCATTATCATCATCATCATTAAACTACTCGCTTGTGATTTCTTAAAATTCTTCATAACAAATATACAGGATCATCAATTTAATGTTTTGTATTTTCCACATTTGTCATTTATGTTATGGGTCCACCCACTTCTCTCAAGCCATCGGCTTTATCGGGTGTAAATGATCCAGCACAATTCTCAATGTATATATATTGTATGTGATTTTTTATGAAATAATAAATTGAAATTGAATTGAATCTTATAAACTGATCACGCGCAATTCTATTATCAAGAAGAAAATGTCATTTTTTATTTCATTAATTGGTGTTAATATTTAGCATCATTAACATGAATTTTAGAAATTGGCAAAACATTGATATACATGTCTTATGTGATATATTAAGGAAGCATACAAAAGATGTGGATACTGTCTGTAGAATGTTGAATACTAAAACAGGAATGTTTGTTTTAAGTTTGAAAAAAAATATGTCTTTTATGAAATGTCCAGTCTGTCTGTGCATTGTATTTTGTGACAAATCTTTGTAACTTAGATGCTTGAAGATGTCGCTAATGATTAACGGTTAACCTTTGACCTTTATCAGGTGCGGAGTGGGTGCGCTTTCATGGTGCATGTCTGTGAGGATGAGTATCAACTCTTCTTTCATTTCTTCTCAAAGTCATCAGAAAAACTGGAGTAAGTATTCATACAGTTACTCACCTTTTCTACTTTATCTGTATAATTCATAAAAGCATGCGTTATAGAGAATGTCTCAAACCTATCATATCATCTGTGCAGGGCAAGAAGGGCGTTAACTCTCTGTTGAAGTTTACACCCTTCTGGCTCCAAAACAGACAATATGCAAGTAACTCATTTAAAGATAATATAGTATATATATATGTGGTAACAATTTTCATGTTCATCTTCACTCCTATCATTTGACAAGATGCAACAAGCCTTATTAATATACATTTAAATAAAATTTACTTGTCACCAGGTATAAAAAATAGTCAATTTGGAACCTAAAAAGATTTGTGTAAACACATACATGAACCTCTGTACAGTACTTTTGAAATGAATGTTTTTATAGGGAGTGTAGACTTCAATATAAATATGTCATATGAATCTGATAAGCAGGATAATGGTCTGAAAAGTGCAAATATCAATACACCAGAAACAGTTACTATAATATTAACTGATGTTTGTTTGTTCTAGTGCAATGTTGGAGCAGCTTTGTATGAGTCTGTACGATGATATTAACTGATGTTTGTTTGTCCTAGTGCAATGTTGGAGCAGCTTTGTATGAGTCTGTATGATGATATTAACTGATGTTTGTTTGTTCTAGTGCAATGTTGGAGCAGCTTTGTATGAGTCTGTACGATGATATTAACTCATGTTTGTTTGTCCTAGTGCAATGTTGGAGCAGCTTTGTATGAGTCTGTACGATGATATTAACTGATGTTTGTTTGTCCTAGTGCAATGTTGGAGCAGCTTTGTATGAGTCTGTACGATGATATTAACTCATGTTTGTTTGTCCTAGTGCAATGTTGGAGCAGCTTTGTATGAGTCTGTACGATGATATTAACTCATGTTTGTTTGTCCTAGTGCAATGTTGGAGCAGCTTTGTATGAGTCTGTACGATGATATTAACTCATGTTTGTTTGTCCTAGTGCAATGTTGGAGCAGCTTTGTATGAGTCTGTACGATGATATTAACTCATGTTTGTTTGTCCTAGTGCAATGTTGGAGCAGCTTTGTATGAGTCTGTACGATGATATTAACTGATGTTTGTTTGTCCTAGTGCAATGTTGGAGCAGCTTTGTATGAGTCTGTACGATGATATTAACTGATGTTTGTTTGTCCTAGTGCAATGTTGGAGCAGCTTTGTATGAGTCTGTACGATGATATTAACTGATGTTTGTTTGTCCTAGTGCAATGTTGGAGCAGCTTTGTATGAGTCTGTACGATGATATTAACTCATGTTTGTTTGTCCTAGTGCAATGTTGGAGCAGCTTTGAATGAGTCTGTACGATGATATTAATTGATGTTTGTTTGTCCTAGTGCAATGTTGGAGCAGCTTTGTATGAGTCTGTACGATGATATTAACTCATGTTTGTTTGTCCTAGTGCAATGTTGGAGCAGCTTTGAATGAGTCTGTACGATGATATTAACTGATGTTTGTTTGTCCTAGTGCAATGTTGGAGCAGCTTTGTATGAGTCTGTACGATGATATTAACTCATGTTTGTTTGTCCTAGTGCAATGTTGGAGCAGCTTTGAATGAGTCTGTACGATGATATTAACTCATGTTTGTTTGTCCTAGTGCAATGTTGGAGCAGCTTTGTATGAGTCTGTACGATGATATTAATTGATGTTTGTTTGTCCTAGTGCAATGTTGGAGCAGCTTTGTATGAGTCTGTACGATGATATTAACTCATGTTTGATTGTGCTAGTGCAATGTTGGAGCAGCTTTGTATGAGTCTGAACGATGATATTAATTGATGTTTGTTTGTTCTAGTGCAATGTTGGAGCAGCTTTGTATGAGTCTGTATGATGATATTAACTGATGTTTGTTTGTCCTAGTGCAATGTTGGAGCAGCTTTGTATGAGTCTGTACGATGATATTAACTGATGTTTGTTTGTCCTAGTGCAATGTTGGAGCAACTTTTTATGAGTCTGTGAGATGATATTAACTGATGTTTGTTTGTCCTAGTGCAATGTTGGAGCAGCTTTGTATGAGTCTGAACGATGATATTAACTCATGTTTGTTTGTCCTAGTGCAATGTTGGAGCAGCTTTGTATGAGTCTGTACGATGATATTAACTGATGTTTGTTTGTCCTAGTGCAATGTTGGAGCAGCTTTGTATGAGTCTGAACGATGATATTAACTCATGTTTGTTTGTCCTAGTGCAATGTTGGAGCAGCTTTGTATGAGTCTGTATGATGATATTAACTGATGTTTGTTTGTCCTAGTGCAATGTTGGAGCAGCTTTGTATGAGTCTGTACGATGATATTAACTGATGTTTGTTTGTCCTAGTGCAATGTTGGAGCAACTTTTTATGAGTCTGTGAGATGATATTAACTGATGTTTGTTTGTCCTAGTGCAATGTTGGAGCAGCTTTGTATGAGTCTGAACGATGATATTAACTCATGTTTGTTTGTCCTAGTGCAATGTTGGAGCAGCTTTGTATGAGTCTGAACGATGATATTAACTCATGTTTGTTTGTCCTAGTGCAATGTTGGAGCAGCTTTGTATGAGTCTGTACGATGATATTAACTGATGTTTGTTTGTCCTAGTGCAATGTTGGAGCAGCTTTGTATGAGTCTGAACGATGATATTAACTCATGTTTGTTTGTCCTAGTGCAATGTTGGAGCAGCTTTGTATGAGTCTGTATGATGATATTAACTGATGTTTGTTTGTCCTAGTGCAATGTTGGAGCAGCTTTGTATGAGTCTGTACGATGATATTAACTGATGTTTGTTTGTCCTAGTGCAATGTTGGAGCAACTTTTTATGAGTCTGTGAGATGATATTAACTGATGTTTGTTTGTCCTAGTGCAATGTTGGAGCAGCTTTGTATGAGTCTGAACGATGATATTAACTCATGTTTGTTTGTCCTAGTGCAATGTTGGAGCAGCTTTGTATGAGTCTGTACGATGATATTAACTGATGTTTGTTTGTCCTAGTGCAATGTTGGAGCAGCTTTGTATGAGTCTGAACGATGATATTAACTCATGTTTGTTTGTCCTAGTGCAATGTTGGAGCAGCTTTGTATGAGTCTGTACGATGATATTAACTGATGTTTGTTTGTCCTAGTGCAATGTTGGAGCAGCTTTGTATGAGTCTGTACGATGATATTAACTCATGTTTGTTTGTCCTAGTGCAATGTTGGAGCAGCTTTGTATGAGTCTGAACGATGATATTAACTCATGTTTGTTTGTCCTAGTGCAATGTTGGAGCAGCTTTGTATGAGTCTGTACGATGATATTAACTCATGTTTGTTTGTCCTAGTGCAATGTTGGAGCAGCTTTGTATGAGTCTGTACGATGATATTAACTCATGTTTGTTTGTCCTAGTGCAATGTTGGAGCAGCTTTGTATGAGTCTGTACGATGATATTAACTGATGTTTGTTTGTCCTAGTGCAATGTTGGAGCAGCTTTGTATGAGTCTGTACGATGATATTAACTCATGTTTGTTTGTCCTAGTGCAATGTTGGAGCAGCTTTGTATGAGTCTGTACGATGATATTAACTGATGTTTGTTTGTCCTAGTGCAATGTTGGAGCAGCTTTGTATGAGTCTGTACGATGATATTAACTCATGTTTGTTTGTCCTAGTGCAATGTTGGAGCAGCTTTGTATGAGTCTGTACGATGATATTAACTCATGTTTGTTTGTCCTAGTGCAATGTTGGAGCAGCTTTGTATGAGTCTGTACGATGATATTAACTCATGTTTGTTTGTCCTAGTGCAATGTTGGAGCAGCTTTGTATGAGTCTGTACGATGATATTAACTCATGTTTGTTTGTCCTAGTGCAATGTTGGAGCAGCTTTGTATGAGTCTGTACGATGATATTAACTGATGTTTGTTTGTCCTAGTGCAATGTTGGAGCAGCTTTGTATGAGTCTGTACGATGATATTAACTCATGTTTGTTTGTCCTAGTGCAATGTTGGAGCAGCTTTGTATGAGTCTGTACGATGATATTAACTGATGTTTGTTTGTCCTAGTGCAATGTTGGAGCAGCTTTGTATGAGTCTGTACGATGATATTAACTCATGTTTATTTGTCCTAGTGCAATGTTGGAGCAGCTTTGTATGAGTCTGTACGATGATATTAACTCATGTTTGTTTGTCCTAGTGCAATGTTGGAGCAGCTTTGTATGAGTCTGTACGATGATATTAACTGATGTTTGTTTGTCCTAGTGCAATGTTGGAGCAGCTTTGTATGAGTCTGTACGATGATATTAACTCATGTTTGTTTGTCCTAGTGCAATGTTGGAGCAGCTTTGTATGAGTCTGTACGATGATATTAACTCATGTTTGTTTGTCCTAGTGCAATGTTGGAGCAGCTTTGTATGAGTCTGTACGATGATATTAACTGATGTTTGTTTGTCCTAGTGCAATGTTGGAGCAGCTTTGTATGAGTCTGTACGATGATATTAACTGATGTTTGTTTGTCCTAGTGCAATGTTGGAGCAGCTTTGTATGAGTCTGTACGATGATATTAACTCATGTTTGTTTGTCCTAGTGCAATGTTGGAGCAGCTTTGTATGAGTCTGTACGATGATATTAACTCATGTTTATTTGTCCTAGTGCAATGTTGGAGCAGCTTTGTATGAGTCTGTACGATGATATTAACTCATGTTTGTTTGTCCTAGTGCAATGTTGGAGCAGCTTTGTATGAGTCTGTACGATGATATTAACTCATGTTTGTTTGTCCTAGTGCAATGTTGGAGCAGCTTTTTATGAGTCTGTGAGATGATATTAACTGATGTTTGTTTGTCCTAGTGCAATGTTGGAGCAGCTTTGTATGAGTCTGAACGATGATATTAACTCATGTTTGTTTGTCCTAGTGCAATGTTGGAGCAGCTTTGTATGAGTCTGTACGATGATATTAACTCATGTTTGTTTGTCCTAGTGCAATGTTGGAGCAGCTTTGTATGAGTCTGAACGATGATATTAACTCATGTTTGTTTGTCCTAGTGCAATGTTGGAGCAGCTTTGTATGAGTCTGTACGATGATATTAACTCATGTTTGTTTGTCCTAGTGCAATGTTGGAGCAGCTTTGTATGAGTCTGTACGATGATATTAACTCATGTTTGTTTGTCCTAGTGCAATGTTGGAGCAGCTTTGTATGAGTCTGTACGATGATATTAACTCATGTTTGTTTGTCCTAGTGCAATGTTGGAGCAGCTTTGTATGAGTCTGTACGATGATATTAACTCATGTTTGTTTGTCCTAGTGCAATGTTGGAGCAGCTTTGTATGAGTCTGAACGATGATATTAACTGATGTTTGTTTGTCCTAGTGCAATGTTGGAGCAGCTTTGTATGAGTCTGAACGATGATATTAACTGATGTTTGATTGTCCTAGTGCAATGTTGGAGCAGCTTTGTATGAGTCTGTATGATGATATTAACTGATGTTTGTTTGTCCTAGTGCAATGTTGGAGCAGCTTTGTATGAGTCTGAACGATGATATTAACTCATGTTTGTTTGTCCTAGTGCAATGTTGGAGCAGCTTTGTATGAGTCTGTATGATGATATTAACTGATGTTTGTTTGTCCTAGTGCAATGTTGGAGCAGCTTTGTATGAGTCTGTATGATGATATTAACTGATGTTTGTTTGTCCTAGTGCAATGTTGGAGCAGCTTTGTATGAGTCTGAACGATGATATTAACTCATGTTTGTTTGTCCTAGTGCAATGTTGGAGCAGCTTTGTATGAGTCTGAACGATGATATTAACTCATGTTTGTTTGTCCTAGTGCAATGTTGGAGCAGCTTTGTATGAGTCTGTATGATGATATTAACTGATGTTTGTTTGTCCTAGTGCAATGTTGGAGCAGCTTTGTATGAGTCTGAACGATGATATTAATTGATGTTTGTTTGTCCTAGTGCAATGTTGGAGCAGCTTTGTATGAGTCTGTATGATGATATTAACTGATGTTTGTTTGTCCTAGTGCAATGTTGGAGCAGCTTTGTATGAGTCTGTACGATGATATTAACTCATGTTTTTTTGTCCTAGTGCAATGTTGGAGCAGCTTTGTATGAGTCTGTATGATGATATTAACTGATGTTTGTTTGTCCTAGTGCAATGTTGGAGCAGCTTTGTATGAGTCTGAACGATGATATTAACTCATGTTTGTTTGTCCTAGTGCAATGTTGGAGCAGCTTTGTATGAGTCTGTATGATGATATTAACTGATGTTTGTTTGTCCTAGTGCAATGTTGGAGCAGCTTTGTATGAGTCTGAACGATGATATTAATTGATGTTTGTTTGTCCTAGTGCAATGTTGGAGCAGCTTTGTATGAGTCTGTATGATGATATTAACTGATGTTTGTTTGTCCTAGTGCAATGTTGGAGCAGCTTTGTATGAGTCTGTACGATGATATTAACTCATGTTTGTTTGTCCTAGTGCAATGTTGGAGCAGCTTTGTATGAGTCTGTATGATGATATTAACTGATGTTTGTTTGTCCTAGTGCAATGTTGGAGCAGCTTTGTATGAGTCTGAACGATGATATTAACTCATGTTTGTTTGTCCTAGTGCAATGTTGGAGCAGCTTTGTATGAGTCTGTATGATGATATTAACTGATGTTTGTTTGTCCTAGTGCAATGTTGGAGCAGCTTTGTATGAGTCTGAACGATGATATTAATTGATGTTTGTTTGTCCTAGTGCAATGTTGGAGCAGCTTTGTATGAGTCTGTATGATGATATTAACTGATGTTTGTTTGTCCTAGTGCAATGTTGGAGCAGCTTTGTATGAGTCTGAACGATGATATTAACTCATGTTTGTTTGTCCTAGTGCAATGTTGGAGCAGCTTTGTATGAGTCTGTATGATGATATTAACTGATGTTTGTTTGTCCTAGTGCAATGTTGGAGCAGCTTTGTATGAGTCTGAACGATGATATTAATTGATGTTTGTTTGTCCTAGTGCAATGTTGGAGCAGCTTTGTATGAGTCTGTATGATGATATTAACTGATGTTTGTTTGTCCTAGTGCAATGTTGGAGCAGCTTTGTATGAGTCTGTACGATGATATTAACTGATGTTTGTTTGTCCTAGTGCAATGTTGGAGCAGCTTTGTATGAGTCTGAACGATGATATTAACTGATGTTTGATTGTCCTAGTGCAATGTTGGAGCAGCTTTGTATGAGTCTGTACGATGATATTAACTCATGTTTGTTTGTCCTAGTGCAATGTTGGAGCAGCTTTTTATGAGTCTGTGAGATGATATTAACTGATGTTTGTTTGTCCTAGTGCAATGTTGGAGCAGCTTTGTATGAGTCTGTACGATGATATTAACTGATGTTTGTTTGTTCTAGTGCAATGTTGGAGCAGCTTTGTATGAGTCTGAACGATGATATTAACTCATGTTTGTTTGTCCTAGTGCAATGTTGGAGCAGCTTTGTATGAGTCTGTACGATGATATTAACTGATGTTTGTTTGTTCTAGTGCAATGTTGGAGCAGCTTTGTATGAGTCTGAACGATGATATTAACTCATGTTTGTTTGTCCTAGTGCAATGTTGGAGCAGCTTTGTATGAGTCTGTACGATGATATTAACTGATGTTTGTTTGTTCTAGTGCAATGTTGGAGCAGCTTTGTATGAGTCTGAACGATGATATTAACTCATGTTTGTTTGTCCTAGTGCAATGTTGGAGCAGCTTTGTATGAGTCTGTACGATGATATTAACTCATGTTTGTTTGTCCTAGTGCAATGTTGGAGCAGCTTTGTATGAGTCTGTACGATGATATTAACTCATGTTTGTTTGTCCTAGTGCAATGTTGGAGCAGCTTTGTATGAGTCTGAACGATGATATTAACTCATGTTTGTTTGTCCTAGTGCAATGTTGGAGCAGCTTTGTATGAGTCTGTACGATGTCCTACGTCCTCTCATCATCCATATCAACCACCTTGAAACCCTGGCTGAGCTCTGTAGTATCCTCAAAACAGAGATGCTACAAGATCATGTTCAAGCTAATCGTAAGTGGTGGAAAAGTCTTCTCTTCTTTGAAAATTTGCATGCTGCTCCCATCGTCAGAATGTTTACACTACAGTAATGATTATTATAAATTTACCTTTTTTTTTACTCATCTCTCCAAAATATTGTAAACAAATTCTCCTGAACTTGTACATTTTAAATATAAAATAAACTTCAATAATCCACATTTAAAAGCATCATAAAGAAATGTCTGTGAATAAATAATCTTTAGAAGCATGTTAGCTTCAAGCCTTCCTGATAGCCTGATATCGCAATGGTCACCGATTAGGCATTGTTTGCTGTATAGAGGGCGCAAGTGACTATAAGTAGTGCAGTGGGTCTTTAAGGAATTTTTCCCCCTTCTATTTGGGCAGTCCCAGGGATACATGATGTAATGAATGTGATATTGTTTTCCATCCAGCGAATGAACTGGGTGCCTTTGCTGCCGTTGCCAATCAGATGCTAGAGGATGTCCAGGAGCGGTTGGTATACAGGTCAAGTGTTTACATCAAATCTGATATCCTCAACTACAACCCAGCTTCAGGAGACCTAGCCTACCCGGAGAAACTAGAAATGATGGAGGTAGGACGATTGTGCTTGTTGTGCTTGTTATTGTTGTTGTTGTTCATGTTGTTGATCAAGTGTTTTATTGTCACACCAAACTTAATTTGTACCTATTCATTGTTGTTTGCAAAGGTATCCATAATTTGTTTTGGTCCAAGAATATTTAACCCTTACTGTACTGGGCTATTTTGAGCACCCACTGACTGGGGGGGGGGGCCTGGGAGGCCCCCCCCCCCCCCTAATGATCTCGGCCGTTGATTGTCCGATGAACACGAAAATTTGCATGTTTGTAGATATTTATGTAAGGAACAAGATGGTATAATTATTTTTTTCTGAATATGCGGATTTTTGTCGTTAGCCTAATTAATTAAGCAAAATGCGCTAATTTTATGCATTTTACAGAAAACGTGTCAAACTCAAAAAAAGTTATTTTAATGTAATTAATAATGATAATTTATGCAAAGTTTGATGCGATTTTTATTTATTTATTTTTTTTTTTTTGAAGACATGCGCATACTAATTGTTATGTAACGCCTTACAGGTATATCCGATTTCGACGAAAACTTGAGGGAAAAAAGTAATGAAACGACAATTCAAAATTCCAAGCGGTTGCGGCGCAATCTCCGAAAATGTCGAGGGGGGGGGGCCTCCCAGGCCCCCCCCCCCCAGTACAGTAAGGGTTAAATACAGTGTCAACCTTTGGGTGGTTGAAAATGACTATGACAATATAAAGGGTTAGTATGAACCCAGTTAAAGGAGGGTATAATTATATTTCTGAGATGCATTGATCAATTGTCGCTACCCTAAATAGGTACGAAAATCTCAAAATTCGCGAGACGAGGTAATTTTCACTCTCTCGGGTCGTCACTACAACTTCCGGTATAGAGTCCCATCCCAAGTCACGGCCTTCATCCACCCCCATTTTTCAGGGTTCTTACGCTTGGAATCATGAGCCCAGCACTGTGCAGCCTCACAAAAGAAAACCATCGTCACTGATGTCAAAAGACGCAAAAAACAACGAATGAAATGTTCAAATAAACGTTGAAATATTTGCGAAAAAAAACAAGACCGAGCAGACGACATATTCGGTGCATACACGTTGTGTGGCGACGGCGTTTTACGTTTGCGCTATCGCGCCGCCTGCACAGGAAGCTGTAATGTCGAAAAGCTATCCCATAATGCAATGCGCGTTTTCAGGATTTTCCCCGGATCTCGGCAGAATCGCTATTTGGGGTAGCGAGAATTGTAAATATGAAAAGCCCTTGATGAGAACCAACAAATATATAATTGATAATATCAAACAAGTTGCAGTACTATCGTTCTATTCTTATTATCATCATCAATATTATTCTGAACACAGAGCATAGCAGAGAGCCTGCGAGAGCAAAGGGTGAATGATTCACGACGGAGCTCCGGTGATTCGATTGGATCAGCGACGAGTCATGAGGTAGCGGCTCTCAACCAATCAGGATCAGCATTGATGAGCGGTCAGACCACACCCCCTAAGGGTATGAGGTCAACGGTCATGGCACCTATAGGTAAGCACAGTCTTCAGACCACACCCCCTGAGGGTATGGGGTCAACGGTCATGGCACCTATAGGTAAGCACAGTCTTCAGACCACACCCCCTGAGGGTATGGGGTCAACGGTCATGGCACCTATAGGTAAGCACAGTCTTCAGACCACACCCCCTGAGGGTATGGGGTCAACGGTCATGGCACCTATAGGTAAGCACAGTCTTCAGACCACACCCCCTGAGGGTATGGGGTCAACGGTCATGGCACCTATAGGTAAGCACAGTCTTCAGACCACACCCCCTGAGGGTATGGGGTCAACGGTCATGGCACCTATAGGTAAGCACAGTCTTCAGACCACACCCCTGAGGGTATGAGATCAACGGTCATGGCACCTATAGGTAAGCACAGTCTTCAGACCACACCCCCTGAGGGTATGGGGTCAACGGTCATGGCACCTATAGGTAAGCACAGTCTTCAGACCACACCCCCTGAGGGTATGGGGTCAACGGTCATGGCACCTATAGGTAAGCACAGTCTTCAGACCACACCCCCTGAGGGTATGAGATCAACGGTCATGGCACCTATAGGTAAGCACAGTCTTCAGACCACACCCCCTGAGGGTATGGGGTCAACGGTCATGGCACCTATAGGTAAGCACAGTCTTCAGTTAAACTACTTTTACCCCAGGCTTTTTAAAATCTAATGAATAGTCTTAGGACTTGGATTTAGTTAATTGAAGTTTGGTCTAGGGTGTGAAAATTAGGGTTACATGTAGATATTGTATTGGTGCCAGTAAGATGTTTGGTCAGTGTTAAGAATCATCATGAAATGATCGTGACTGGATCGTGTTATTGTAAAGATGGGTCTCCTTATATTGCAGCAAGCTGAGAATTTGCCTAAGTAGGAGTTGGAAAAAGAATGAATATTAAAAGATTGATTTCTATTTAGTTTAAACAAGGTAGTAATAAGAAATGGATGCCACATGAATATTAAGTGAGCATACCTTTAATCAAAATATAGAGGCAGATGAAAGCAGGATTCGGAGTGCACATTATACGTATAGTTTTTTAGATTGTGTCCTATGATGTCAAGAAGGAGCAAAGTTGAATCTACCATGTACCATACCACAAAGATATAGATTATTAAGTGTATTATCTTCATAGTAATTTGACAGTTTTGTGCCAAAGGTCTCAGGTTTATAAGTGCATCTATGTATTGCATTTTCCAATCGCTTAAAGCCACACTGTACTACTTGTTGCTACTTGCTCCCTCTATATAGAAAACAATGCCTAATCAGTGACCGTTGGTCCCCCATGATCCTCTTTTTCTTATGTTAAAGGAGAGCTGAGTTGATGAGATAACCACCTGTCCAGTGACCTGGCAGGGTAGTCTAATCCCTCCTATAAACTAGTACAGATAAGTTTTAAAACCCTTAGCACTGTTTGTCCATCATCACCCTAGGTTCTGGTGCAGGCACTGCTACCATCCACGTCAATGCTTCCCTCTCACCTGCTGATCTACATGGCATGTGGTATCCTACAGTCAGACGTACATTGGTGTGCCTATCCAAGCTCTACAGGTGTATAGACGTAAGTCCTATAAACCTCATTCTGCTGTTCATCTTCAAAGGGCTCTGCAGCCTATCAGAGCAGATCTGTATGAAAATTACCAGTTGTGTCTGCAGGCACTCCGGACACCTGCAGAAGTGTAGTAGTCAAGTGGTTTAAGCACTTGACTTGAAATTCAAAGGTTGTGAGTTCGATCCCCGACACAGCACTAATGTCCTTTGGCAAGTCATTAATCTACATTTGCCACTCAATACCCAAGAGAGAAATGAGGACCCGGTAGGATGACAAAAGCGTTTGTGTTAGTAATTGTCTATGCCCTCACAGTGACCGTATGGTAGGAATACTCCCCAGGGAGTGAAGATGGTGCACATTGTGCGTGAAGGAATCTGATGACCTGGGTATTAATATCTGTAAAGCGCTTAGAGACGGTGTTCCGTATTAAGCGCTTTATAAATCTAGATTATTATTATTACACCCTACTGTTTGCGAGAAGTGTAGCGTATTAACGTGCATAGGATTTTACTCTCCTACAGGGCCTCTAGTTACCGTTCTGTCCTAAGAACGGAGTGTTTTCCCCTGAACCTGAGTCTGCATCGAGAACAGGGGAGGGGCACCCAACGCGGTGACAATCATTTTTGCATTTTATTTCTGCTCAGCGTTGGACTCAAACCCATGCGCAAGAAGGAAGTCATGAGAGTCAGAAGACCTTAGCATTTTGTTTCAATAGTATCAATGAAAATGTTGAAAAGCGTTGGGAATTAAATAATTTGGAATGTTGGAAATCTCATAAATCTTCGTAACCACTGAAAGATATCTTATTTTGTATGTTAGAGGTTCCATATGGCTATAGACCATCTGAATAAAAAGATTTCCTATAGGAGCTCAGTGTTACATGTATATTGCTCTGGCTTGTAAAGTTTTTATTCAGATAGTCATATCTCAGCCAATACTTAACATGTTCAATTGGCTTTCGACATTTGGACTTTATTTTTGATGCTCTTTCGGAAAATGAAAAGAAAAAAAAGAGATATTCTAAAAATAGATTTTTTTTTATGACGTCACACTTAACCACTCTATACATGTACTATATTCAAAGTATGAGCTTCAAATGATGCATCTATATTAAAGCAGATAGAGCCAGCTGAAAGTTGAAATACACTGTCAATGAACTTAAAAGAACAATCTTGAGTTCTGGTATTTAAGTGGAAGAGAAGTTTGAACTTTAAAAGCTTTTGTATTTTTTATCACTTATGATTGCAAGCCAAATTAAAAAAAATTAACAGAAAATGGGGGGGGGGGGTGGGGTGGGCATGAAACTCTTGTGCATGTATGGGGCTACATGTTTCTAGTGCTCAAACATGGTTGGGACTAAGTTCAATTCAGTTTTCTTCTTCTCATAACTCATTTGGCAAAAAGATGCTTTTTTTACAGTCTCAAGCAATCAGTTATAATTCACTTGTTTCTGTGACATTTCTTCTATCATTTATACTTCCTGCAGAACTTTTTTTAAATGAATGTTGTTTTTATTTCTTTACAGAAATCCATCTTTCAAGGTTTATCACAAGAGATTCTGCAGTCCTGTATTCATTCTCTCAATGTGGCTTGTCAAGGCATCACTAAGAGAAAGGTAGAAACTCCATTTTCATTTGAATTGATTGAAATTCACATTTATGTCCTTTTGACAAAATATGCCATAATATGTTTGACGATAGAAATCAATACAAAGAAATGGGCAAAGAAGTTAAATAGTAGAAAGAGATAGCTGGTGTTAGGATCCTCAGGAACTGTAAGAACATCATTAACTACACCATTACGTAGAAGTGTCGTAGTTGAGTAGTTTAAGCACATAACTTGAAATTCAAAGGCCATGGTTCGATCCCTGACACAGCATTACTGTCCTTTGGCAAAGCAGTAATCTACATTTGCCACTCAATACCCAAGAGAGAAATGGGGACCCGGTAGGATGACGAAAGCATTTTTGTTAGTTATTGCCTATGCCCTCACAGTGACCATATAGTAGTAATACTCCCCAGGGAATGGAGATTGGGCACATTGTGCGTAAATTAATCTGATGACCGGCATAATAATATCTGTAAAGCACTTAGAGCCGGTTTTCTGTATGAAGCGCTATATAAATCCAGATTATTATTATTTTTATAAATAGATAAATAGCGTTTTTCTTGTTCCTACAAAATGCTTGCATTTAAGCATACATTGGTCCGACAGCTGGAGTCTTTATAAAGGGAATGGAGAATTAGTCAAAGGCATTAGTCCAAAATTTGGTTTGAACCCTAGATTTCTTGGTTTATGGACTACATATAAACCACTGGACCTATAGTGTATCTGATGAGAAAACCAAAGTACTTGAATTTGAAAAGGGAATAGCATACATAGCAAGCTTTTTATGAAAGTTGAGGGTTCATTGGATGAAGTTATGATGATGATGATGAAGATCTTATGTCCACTTTTCAATGGCTATTAGACTATAAACTGAAGATAAATCCATCAGAAAATGAACTAGTATTGTACTGTACTGTTTTGGGTGTCAATCTTGAGTTCTAAAGGCTTGTTCAGATATGCCGAGGTAAACTGCCGCAAAAAACGTCACATTAAAAAAAGCGTGTGAGTGAATGGCAACTGCGTGCAGCAAGGGACCTGTGCGTATTCACTGAGCTCTGTGTTATAAGATACAGAAATGTAAAGCCTAGCACTCTTTTATGTCGTGGTCAGTCGTGTCATATCAGGGACCTGTTTCACAAAGCCTTTTTTCAATGAAAAATGACAAAAATCAGTGACAAATCTGTTGACAACCAATCAGAAGCAAGGATTTCAGCAGCTTATAACAAATACTGTCATTTGTCACTGATGACAAGTTTTGTGAAACGCCTCCCTGAACCCAACCCAAGCCCCTGTTCATCACTTGAGTGGAGACTCTTTCTTGTTTGTATCACAGACCCAGCTCAATGGGCAGCTCTTCCTGATCAAGCATCTACTCATTCTCAGAGAGCAGATCGCACCATTCCAGGTGGAATTCTCCATCAAAGAGACTGGATTAGATTTCAGTACATTGAAAGGTGAGGCAGTGCAATTCTTACATGTACATGTATGATGAAACATTTCTATCTTGAATAGCAATTAATTGGATTGTGTGCAACGGCTACAAAATTGGGCAGCCCGATTGATATTTCAGGTTTCTAGGGACCATCCATCTTAGCCACTCTTGAGATCATATGATTACGCTGTCTTACTTTGAAACAAAGAATAAATTTTAAATTAGTCTTGTTTGTCTACAAAATATTCAATAACCAAGCTCCACAGTATTTAGATACCTGTTTAAATTTAGATATGGCTTCCAGGGCATTGAGGTCAGCCAGGGATCCTCTCCGTCTCACATATTCAGTTACCTCACATTAGCCGGTGATAGGACATTTACTGTATCTGCTTCAAAATACTGGAATGATCTACCACTTAGAATTAGTTGTTACCTTTAGAAAGGCCTCGAAAACACATCTTGTTTTCAGTTTGTAGTTGTTAGATTGTTTTATTATTACATGTACATGTATATTTTAAATTGTCATTTACTGTAAGCGCTTTGGGCCTTATGGGAAAAGCGTGGTATAATAATGATAAAAATAATAATAATGACATATATCAAAAGACAATGCCTCTACATGTATAAAAGGGACCAGTTATCATTAAGTTATATTCTTCTTATTACTATTATGTGAATAGCCAAAAAACGGCCTAAAAGCCCTTTTTCATCGCCCTCCGCCTGCCGGATGGAGGGTTTTTAGGCCGTTTTGGGGGTTATTCATATAATAATAAAAATAATGATATATATCGAAAGATAATGCCTCTACATGTATAAAAGGGACCAGTTATCAAAAATATAAATATTTTGCTCTGTATGTGTGAGGTTCCATGCCTGTATACCATATTCAACAGATCTGCTTCAAATACTACACCTGTATGTAAGTGATGTGTGAATAGCATTGTTATGCCCCTGTATTTTATCCTATTTGAAAACAAACAGGCATCTTTATTCGCTATGGATCCAAAATCTGGGCTGCCACAATGTATTAAGTAAAGAGTGTAGGTACACTGTACATGTGTCACAAGTTGACAGTGGAAGTTCCCTTTTTGTTCCACCGGTCGACTAAAGAAGCTGTACAGAGTGAAATTTTGAACAATTTCTTTAATGCCTGCAATTTTTTTAAATTTTACTTTATTTTTCAGCTGCTGCATATGGTATGTTCCAGAAACCAAGAGGTCTGTTTGTCCTTAGTAGCAACAATTCCTTCCTGGAATTCCTCTTTGAGGTAAGTCTTGAGAACCCGGGTTGTGTATATGGTGTGTTCTGAGTCTGAAGAGTCGTAACTCATTTACACCGAGATCATGTCCTATTACCCTCAATATACATCATGATTTGAATTTTCGTGTTATTTCTATACAAGCTTCATCAGATCGATGTCTCTTAGGTAGTGCTGTAAGTCAGACGCTATGTTCGGTTCGGTTCGCAGAGTTCGGCAATTTTTCACCCGAACTTGGTTCGGTTCGGGGTTCGGTAATATAATAGCAAGCAGTGTTATACTAGCCACGGCGGTCGGCACTGGGCGGGCCGGCCGGCCTGCCGGGCCCGACCAGCACGGAGGACTTCTGCACACTGCTCCGACCAGCACGAATTTCACATTAAAAAACTGCTCTAAACATAATTATTTGTGAAGAAAAATACTACTTACATTCGTATTTCCGTCTTGAATCGTGTTTTATTTTCAATTTTAAAAGATTCATGGTTTCAATTTGTCAATAAATGATATTTTTTAAAGATTTTCCGAGACGGTTGTTGTCTAATGTTAGAGTCATGAAAGCTGCCATCTTGAATAGAGACTCGATCAGGCTCGTCAGTAACTGTTTTTTATAAGTTTTTATTTTCAACAGGAAAATTATAAAATTCCTATTTTTCCTATTTTTGTTGTTGTTGAATGGGTTTGAACTGAACTTATTTTGATCATGCACATGTATTCTTGTTCATGGCTTGCGATCGCGACGTAGCGTGGGCAGGATTTGGGATTTAAATGGCGCCAGTGAAGTCGCGCCCACCACTGGATAGGCATAAATCACAAAGGCGGAAAATGGGAAAAAAGTAAATATAAAATGAGTAATCATGACATAAAAATTAGGTACAAAATGACAAGTTTATTAGCTTGCAAAAACTTTTTTTTTTTTTTTTTTTGCCGAACATCCGAACCAGGCCTTTGTGTTCGGTTCGGTTCGGTTTGGAAGTGCCATGTTCGGCGAACTTCCATTCGGTTCGGCGGTTCGGCTACAGCACTTCTCTTAGGTCTTGCAATCATTATGAATAAAACAAGTTCTCTTCATTTCAGTGGAAGAAAATCAAAGTTTGTGGTTCGATCCCCGATACGGCACTAATGTCCTTTGGCAAGGCATTAATTTTCAATTGCAACACTTGACCCAGGTGAGGTTAATGGGGACCTGGCAGGAATTAATTCCTTGAAATGCTGGAGTGCTGTAATGGCAGCTAGGCTAAAGCCAGGGTAATAATTGATGTGCCTAGGAATAGAATTTCTAGATAGACGGTGCTATAGAAATACCTGTAATTATTATTATTATTAAGATACGAAGGTCCTCTGCCAGAAGAAGAGAAATATTTCCTCCTTAACTGACAAGAGGCAGGGTCACAAATACAATAACATAATTATGCAATCAATCCAAAGACACGAAACAAAAACAAAACTAAAACGAAACCCACCAATCCATGATGAGAATAAGAACATACATGTATCTATGAATACTTTTGATTATTGCAATGTTGATTAAAAGAAGAAACTAACAGAGCCTTGATGTTCAACTGTAAGGAGTCATAGTTTGTTTTGTTTGTATGCTGTGTATTGATGAGGGTTTGGCTGTAGTTTCCTGCTGAAATATAAGTTGGCCTCCAGGGCCAGTTTCTCGAAACTGTCATAATTCTAAGTTTGTGGACATCCCATTGAAATGTGTGTTAATTCTATACACACGTTTCAATGGGATGTCAAAGAAGTCAGACTTATGACGGTTTCGAGAAACGGCCCCCATTGCACCGATAGATTTTACTTTTTGTATCAACGACATATTTCCTTGCTAAGACTAACTCCTTTCCAAGCAAGCATCAGCATTTGATTTTTTTGATTTTTTTTAATCATTCTATACATCTAGTAAGCAAGTGTTTGTGAAACCTATTTCCTGAGGGCTATGCCATTTAATGCTTGTTTTTACTTAAACATTTTCTTTCTGCCTTCAGGGTGCACCTCAAGTGACGGAGCACTATGTGGATTCCAAGAAAGATGTAGATCACCAGCTGAAATGTACTTGTGAGGTATTCATCAAACATGTGATCGACCTCCTGGCTTCAGAGCTCATCGCATTCCAGAAGAAGGTGAATAGATCATACATTCTTTTAAAGCCACATTGTACTACTTGTAGCTACTTGCTCCCTCTATTTAGAAAACAATGCCTAATCAGTGACCATTGGTCTCCCATATCCTCTTTTTCTTATGTTAATTGAGAGCCGAGTTGATGAGATAGCTACCTGTCAGTAACCACCCTGGGTGGTCTAATCCCTCCTAGCCAAACTAGTACAGAAGGCTCTTAATGTCTGATATGGAGATTATTTTATGATGTAGCATGCCTCAAATCATTTGAGATAATTGGCTAATTCTTTCGGCTTATTTTTAAAAAAACAATGATATCTGTCTAAGTGTCGTGAAAAGGATAGAAATTTTAATTATGTAATTCATGATCAGGTTGGACCAATAAGCAAATGGAGAGCTATTTTTAAATTTCAATAGAAAAATTAGTATTTAACCCTATTTTAACTGGGCTATTTCAGACCAGGTTTTTACTGGGGGGGGGGGGGGGGGGGTCAATTTGACCCCCCCCCCCCCCCCCCCCCTAAGATCTCGGCCGTTTCACCGCTGATCGCCGCGAAAATTTGCATGCATGTCAGGTGAAGTGTATAGAATACTATGGTAATTTCAAATTTTTGAAAAATTCACTCTTTTGCATATTTATGGTAATTTATACAAATAAGGTCATCAAATTCACATTTCTGCCCATAAACCATAGATTATTCATGTTTACGTATTCTTTTTCACTACATATATTTATTAGACCATTTGAAATAATAATACAACACAAAAAATTGGAAGAGCCAGGTTATTCCTTATGTTATCTCTTGTTTTTATAATTTCTTATGTATTTCATTGTTTTTTTAACTTATGTATTTTATTGTTTTTGTTGTTTTATTTCATTTATAACTACAATTCAACTATTTTGACCCCAAAACAAACATCTAAACTTTAAACAAGATCCAGTAAACATGCAAAGTCATTATGTTCTGGCAAGGTTTTGCTACAAGACGTAATGTCTCGTTCATTTACAGTTACTTGTATATCAATATCTTATATCTTGTGTCTGATACATGTACATGAACTTTGATCTAAAGACTATAATCGTGAATGAAAATGATCACTTTTTGAAATGTCACTTGAAAAGTTGGTTAATTCAGCATGATGTCAAGAAAACCTTATCTATCAAGGTTCACATTTATAAGAATGAGAATTTATGTTCATGCTCCTCTTTATCTTCACCTGTGGGCCATTACTTCTTACTTAGGCTCAAGTGATTGTTGATCTCAATGAAGAGGAGAGTGGAGCCAGCGTGTCCCTTCGAAGTCAGCCATTTGCAAGTCCAGGTGAGAACCGATATCATCTGTGTATCCTTGATGATCTCATCTGTAGTTAAAGGGAAATCCAACCCAAATAGACAACTACTCTAAAAGAAAGCAGAAAAATCAGAGAGGCAAACTGATGAAATTTTCAATTAAATCTGACTAAATATAAGGAAGTTATGAATTTTTTAAAGTTGTAATCACTATACGTCTGGGCACTTCAAATTGGCTGAAGCGGTAATGTCAATGTGATGTAGTGCCGGACTACATTCCCATCTGTTCCAACATACAAAATGACTTTTAACAAATTTTAAAATTCAAAAACGTCTTGCTCAGGAGGGTCCATTCTTTTTAGAGGACCTATAAAAATAATTTATCTATGATATATTTTGAGTAGTGCCCCAAGGGAGAAAAACAGAAATTAATGATATTTGTGTACACGGCAAATGGGAAAGTTATCCACGTCCTACGTCACAATTCACTGACCGAACTACCAATTTGAGATTCGCATAGACTTAGTGATCTCATATTCAAACATTCATAACTTCCTTACTATTTGTCCGATTCATTTAAAAAGTTTGCTTTTCTGTTTCTGTTATTTTTCTGCTTTCATACAAATCAATTTATTACAAGGTTTGGATTGCCCTTTAATTGACCTCAGGGGCCTGTTTTTCTCCATCCTTGTAGATTCATTGCGAATAATAATATTAAAAAACTGGTACATGTGAACTATAGAGACACTCAACCATATTTATTTGGAGTTGTTTGGTGTGCATGCACATAATGCAGTGCTTTATTGATTTTGATTGGTTTATTAGTAGACTTGATCTGGATCAAAGTTAAATGGCCGCTTGGACTACATGTAGGATATCTAGAGACAGAAGAGAATGGAAATGTTATGAGGAGGGCTTTGCCCAACGTCTGGATGAACTGTAGCCTGATAGATAGATAGATAGGAAGTTAGATGTGTTGTGTGAAAAGTTGTTTGAAAGAGAGTTTGTAAGACTCATTATTAATTGATAAATTGAAGATTAAGCATAAGATTACAGTACAGTTGCATATATATACAATAGGATATACAAAAATACACCTTTTCAGAGTAATCCTGTTTTTGTAGTTTGAAAGTTAAATGTGCTCCCACTTGGAACCTAGTTGAAAGACACAATCCAAGTAGTAGTATTTTATCTTTTTCCCAGAACTACAATAATTAAGTATTCTCTCTTGATGTTGTGTTTGTATTTCAGAGCGTGTTCATGAGGTTGTAGGGGCGTCTTACAAGCAGATCAAGACTCAATTACCCAAGGTCTTTCAAAGTATGTCTTTATATTTGGCGAATAAAGATACAGAGTATATTCTCTTCAGACCTATCAAAGTAAGTATGATTATCATCATCACAGCTGTCATTATCATCATCATCATTATCATGTCACCACCATCAACATCATTATCATCAACACCATCATCATCATCATCATCATCACCATCATCATTATCATCACCATCATCATCATTATCATCATCATCATCATCATCATCATCATCATCATCATCGTCACCATCATCATCACCATCATCATCATCATCATCACCATCATCATCATCATCATTATCATCATCACCACCACCACCATCGCCATCATCATTATCATCACCATCATCATCATCATTATCATCATCATCATCATCGTCATCGTCATCGTCATCATCATCATCATCATCATCATCACCATCATCATCATCATCATCATCATCATCGCCATCATCATCATCATCACCACCATCATCATCATCATCATCATCATCATCATCGTCATCATCATCGCCATCATCATCATCATCACTTACTTCCTTACTTTGATGATCACTGTGTTCATCATCATCATCATCATGTTATCCCTTTATCTACTCTCATCATCTTTTAGTTCAAGTTATTGTTTAAGTTAATGGAAGCCTTATTGCATTTGTTAAAATTTAAATGTATGAAATGGCCTTACAAGTAAGTCTTCTTTTATCAGTGATCGGCACATAATACCATTGTTCCTTTTCCTTCTCGCTAGGCTGGGGTGCAGCTTGCCTACCAACAGGTGGAGGAGCTGGTGAAAAACAACTACTCAGAAGAAGACCAACAGATCATAGCATGTCCATCTAAAGAACAGGTGTGTGAGAAATGATTCCATTCTCTTTATGATAAACTTATTATACATATAAGGATATAACACAACTTACATTAATTCAGGTTTTAATGCATTTTAAGTGAGAAAGAGAAGACTGAGAAGGAGCAATGTGTAAAGGGGATAAGGAGGAGGAAAGAGAGAGAGAGAAGGAGAAAGAAGAAAGAGGAAAAAACAGACAAAAGAGAGAGGAAAGAAGAGGGAAAGATAATGAGAGGGAGAAGGAGAAGAAGATGAAGGAAAACAAGTAAAAGAGGTAGAAGAGAGGGATAAAACGAGAGAGAGAGAGAGGGGGAAATAGAAAGAGAAAAAGAGGAAGAAAAGAAAAAGATAAAATACAAGGTTAAGCAGAAACTGTAATGGAAATGGAGAAGGAAAATGAAGGATTATGAAGAAAACACAATGGAGGGAACTAGAAGATTCAAGACACACGGTAGGACAAGAAAAAGTGAAAGTAGAAAAATAATAATGGTAGTTAATATAGTTTATAAAGGAGAAGAATTATGGTATCTAAGTGAATTATAGTCCTACTCATCAAATTCTAAGGGAATACCCCATCCTCCGTCTTTGCTGTTGATTGATTGTGAACTAAAATTAAACTGGCCATCAGCTCTATGATGCAGTTATTGTGTCTGATAAAGACATAAGTTAATGATTAATCTAATTTAGCGATCTTATTCCTTGAAAGCACTCTCGTAAAATGACCTACGTAGGCCTTCTCTCTTTTATGACCGGGCTGTGTCAATAAATTGCTTTTATCATTACATTGATTAATAGTGGACTAGCAAGGTGTTTTTGGTATGTGGAATGAATTCTTGACCAGTTGTAAAAAGGCCCAGCTTCTGTTTTATGAGCTAATTGACTAATCCTGTGCTCTTCACACCAGAAATGTAATTCCAAAGTGTTTTTTATTTTCATTTCAAATGTGTATATGTCGGGTATAATGATTTTGTTATCATGTATATCTTAAACTTGCAATTTTTAATTATAATGTAATTCAAGGTTCTTTGTTTGCTTCCACTTTTACCATGCATGGTGATGTTCCTTTAAATATCAAGAGAAGAGCAAATAAAAAATACTTGTGTCAATCAGAAAATTCATGAATCAAACAAGTAGTCATAAAGAGGATTTTGATCATGTTTTCAGATTTTTTGTATAAGTTTGGTAAATTATAGGCGCTTTGTGCTGATTATGATGTCACATTATATTTTATATGTGAAATGGGCCTTGGGACTTCAGGCTGGAGTGCATATCAATTAGTGTGCATTATGCACTGTAGTCTTCCCACACCCCCATTGTCCACCTGTACACATATATCCTTAACTGCAGTTGGTTTCTAGTTCCGTAGGGAAAGCTTTAGTGGAAGGTGAATTTGGGAGACTCTATATCAGGGTGATTGTGATCTACAACATGGATGAGGCATCGTGATATTATACAGATGCTCAAGCAACCAGGTCAAGAACTTCCCATTGATGTTGCCCTCATCACAGGTTTCAAAGGATGGAAGATTGATTTGAAAACTTATTTAGTTTTTAATTGGACATTTCTCTATGCAAATACATGTAATACTCTAGTCACACAATGCAACCATACCGGCTCATGTATATGATGACATAGTGGATCTGGTGTTTTACATCCTATCTGAGGGACCAGATGTTGAGACTGAAGCTCTGTTCACATGGAGTCATGACCTTTAGCTGACCTTTGATGAAGACTGTTATCTTGAATTTTTGTGATTGTGTCACATCAGTCAGTGACTTGCGGTATTTGCGTTGGAATTTCTCCGCATTGAAGATAAAGGCTATAATATTGGATTGATTATCATGGAATATATTTCATTGATTGCACCATCTTTCTTGGGATGAATGTGAATGATGTCTTGCTCTCTTTAAAAAGATTTGTGCCTTGATGAGGACAAAAAGTGGTAATCACTGTATGTTCAGTCAGACTAAACCAACTGTAGATTAATGACTTTATTGCAAGTACCGTACCCTGTATGATGGCATACATGTAGGTGCAATACCGGTAACCTGTGATTCAGAAACGATTTTAATAATCCTTCTGTTGCCTAGGAAAGGAAAGGACCATATCTGCTTGGATTACACCTCCACCAACGTCTCAAGCGGCGAAATAATAATTCTTCATAACAATGTCTGTTAGCACCAATGCATCAGTCCCACCTGTAATGGAGCCATGTATCTCAGATCTAGAAGCCACTGTGATCGCAGGCATCGTCTCGTTGCTAACAGCGATCATCTTCATCGGCAACATCACAGTCATCGTGGTCATCTTGCGGACCCAAGCCAAGCATCACTCGGGCTACATCTACACATTAAGCCTAGCTGTAGCCGACATCTTTGTAGGATTCATGTGCCTCGTTCATATTGGAATCTACTTTGCGAACGTCACATCGACAACATCGTGTCTTTGGGAAGTCGTCATGTTCATTTCATCCTGTAGCGCTAGTGTGTCAAGTATCGTCTGTATCGCATTTGATCGTTACCTCGCTATCACCAAACCTATTCTTTATAATACCCGCATTCGAGACCATACTGGTTATGCAAAGACCGCTGTGGCAGTTGTGTGGATTTTGTCGATAGTTTACGGCTCCTTGCCACTTCTTGGCTGGCGGACGTTTAACTTTGTTCCTTGCAGACATTGTTGGTTTGCAAATATCCTCCCCGCAAGCTTCGTCATCACCCTCTTCGTAACGCAATTCATCCTCCCTGTCGTCATTCTTATGTTCTTATATGGGAGCATGCTTCATGTGTCGCTGCGCCAGGCAAATCAGATTGCTGACCTCGCGGGAAGCTTCCACGTGTCCTCTCGCTGGGAGCCACGGAAACAAGCAGTGATCACGCTCTCTCTCATCATGGGCTGTTTCATTGTGACATGGGGACCATTCTTTGTGACTCTCTTCACTCACATCATCACCAAGAACCAAACATTCAAGATCGTTATTCATTCCTACCTCTTTATCCTTGCAATAAGTAACTCTTGTCTCAACCCTCTGGTCTACGCTTACTGGAACAGAGAGTTCCGCAATATCTTCAGCAAGTGGTTTGTCCAAGAAGGAAGGAAGATACGACATTCTTTGACGAGTAGGAGGAAAACAATTACATTTATATCAGGCAATTATGGCAGTCCATCACAGACAACATCTACACAGTGATCAGTGCATTGTTGGAAGCTGATCTTTATGTTCAATATTTTTCTCACTATGGTGAGTGCAGTGATCAAATGGCTAGTAGATATATGTTTTCAAAAGGAGAAGGCTTTATGTACCAGTACAGACAATCACAGACTTTACGTTTCAAATATTGTTTAACTTTAATTAGATTGATGTGTAACAAGTTTTAATAGGAGCATATGAATTATGTCTCATTCTTAGCTTTCAATGACATTTTGAGTGCCCTGCAGATTGTATTTTTCCTCTCCTCCTTTTAATAAAGATATATATATACATTTACACTCTAATGACCCGTGCATCACTCAGTATGTATGCTTGCACAAATCGTTTATGAATAAGTACTGGATGAATTAATAGATGCGAATTGTCCGTGGAAGTGAGAGAGGCTTGTAATTGCATATTTTACAGATGTATATCAATCAGATCAGGGATGCATATTATAAAGAGTTATGATTGATCTTAAGTTTGATCAATACATGATGAGCCATAGACTTGAGCACTGTTCCCTCCCCCCCCCCCCCCAATAAAATTAAAACATGGTTTATTTCTAATTCGATACCAGTGATTTACAAATGTTGCTGAATTGACATGGTTTTCAGGTGTTTTTTCTGCCCCCCAAAAGAGTTTTTGCTCTTTACGCCACTGGACTTGCACTCAATATTCACCTTAAGATTTATCAAAAGGCTTTACATGGCTTTGATTATTTACGTCTTTGACAACCAGTAATGTCACCATCTAAAAAAGCAACTGGCAATCAAACCCTGGATTGTTTAATTTGTAGACCAGAAAATCAACCACTAACAAATCTCACTTCTGTAATGATGATGATGATAATGATGATGATTATAATAATCTGGTTTTCTTACATAGCCCCTAATACCAGTTACACTGTAACTGACAAAAGTGCCAACAGAATATTTTGCCAGTCACTGAATTGTGTGATGATTCTTCACATTACAGTGCACATTCTCCTCTCCCTGGGGAGCGTTTTAGTCAGTTGCTTGTTTACTAATGCACACATGCCGATCCAACCAAAATGTCAGGTACCCAGTTGCACACCTGCTGGGGGGTGTTTCACAAAGATCCTTTGTGGAACTCAACTCTAAGTTGGACTTAAACATTATGGAGAGCCATAATTTGTAGCCTTAAAATAAAATATGTTCAAAGGCAGAAATTCAAGTATTTTAGACTTCTTCATAAATTCAACATCAAGAACATGAAATCTCCTTGATGATAGAAAATATGAATGATTTGTGTCAACATGTTATGCCTTTTAGAATAACTTTTACAAAATATTTTCAAAGATGCTAACGGCTTTCCATAATTTTCATGTCCAATTTAAAGATAAGTTCAACTTTATAGGATCTTTGTGAAACACCCCCCCCCCCCCTCCCAAGGGTGGGGAGGAGCAAAGTAGAACAAAATGCCTTTCTCAGGGACATCATGTATTCAAGTTCTTAATGATTTATATCTTAATACAGGTGAATCTGTTTCTAGCTGCATCTCCCTGAGCCACGAGACAGATCAAGACCAGCATATCGACAAAGTGAATATTTCCCATCTCGATGCTAGCCTTCTTGGGGTCCTAACAAGACAGATCTTCAGATTTCTCTAACTAGTGAAACTCCTCATTCACGACAATCAACTGATGCTTGTGTTAACCCATTTTCTGCTGTAACGGAGGGGCTCCTCCATTAAGTCTATGAGAATTAGAGAAGTCGGTACTCAACCAGTTAAGATTCATGTTCATGTACATCATCCATTGGTTATTAGTGCTAATGATTTCAAGTTTTTTGTAATAGCAGAGAAACTTTTCTCACAATAATAATAATAATAATAATAGGCATTTCTATAGTGCCATCTATCTAGAAATTCTATTCCGAGGCGCATTTATTATTACCCCGGCTTTAGCCTAGCTGCCATTACAGCGCTCTAGCATTTCAAGGAATTAATTCCTGCCAGGTACACATTTACAACACCTGGGTTGAGAGTGGCAATTGTAGATCAATGTCTTGCCAAAGGATATTAGTGCCGCAGCGGAACCGCAGACCTTGTGATCGACAGTCCGGCGACATACATGTATCCACTCGACCACGACACCTCTACAATCATAAAATTTAGCTGTAGTTTCATTGGTTAACTGCTTATAATTTCAAGTAATGATTCAATGATAACATTCAGTGTGATATGAGTAGCTAGGAGAGAGATTATGTGTTCTAGTACCACTCACTGTGATATGAGAAAGCTAAAATAGGCCAGGACCTCAAAGTAAGGACTACAGACAAACAAAATCCTGGCTCATTGACAAAACAGTACATTTGCTAATATTATGTGGGGTACATGTATGAGGGGATAGTGAGGTGAGGAAGGGGGAGGGGGGGGGGGGTCCTATTTACCAGTATTTTGGTGAATGTATTGAGAGCTGTTGCAATTGCAATACCCCCTTCCTATTTTGATTGATTTGTGTTGTAAAATGTGCATTATTTGTTTTGTGTGTCACATATTAAGCACAGGTTGTCTGTTGAGAGACAGAAGGGCGTTAACACTGTGTTTATATACAAAGATATTATGGTAGTTAATGCTCTTCTGGCTCCAAACAGACGATATCTTATTATTATTCACATCCCTTATTTCCTAAGACGTTATGTTTTCATTGAATCATGTTGAAAAACACCCCTTTGCACTTAAAAGCAGTTTGATACATTTACTGGTACTGCCTCTTAACACCTAATGTTGTTAGCTGTTGAATGATAGTGTTGCATGGTCCTGTCCATGTCCTTTCTTCTAATACACAGAAATCATCTTGAGAAGGCCTGAAGGTATTAATTTAAACTTAGATAATTATATGATATCTATAATATATATTGAGTAGTGGCCCAAGGGAGAAGGAACTTTCAAGAAAAACATAAATTAATGATATTTTTGTACACAGCAAGTGGGAGAGTTATCCACATTATACGTCACAATCCACTGACCAAACTACCAATTTTAGATTCGCATAGACTTAGTGATTTCATATTTCAAACATTCATAACTTCCTTACTATTGGTCCGATTCATTGCAAACTTCTGTTATTTTTCTGCTCTCATACAAATAAGCTTATTACAAGGGTTGGATTGCCCTTTATACGAATGTGAAGAAAGTAAAGGATAACATACAACATAGTGCACAGAACCCAATTCCCACTTGGATTGTGTGTGTTAACTATTCTATGCTAGCATGTGTGTGTGCACCCACTATAGTCTGCATCTGTACTCAAGGTTGTTTTATGCTTACTGAGAGTATAATTAAACTCCTATATCTTTTTTATGGTCAGAGTAACATCATAAACATATACATGTACGTGTATACAGTATAGTGATATGGCAGCCTACATAAATGTGTACGATGCTATAAAAAATAGAGATTAGTGATTACATGTACATGTATTAAAGGGACTTGGTAACATTGTTCAGATGAGAGATAGTGGTGCTAAGGTAGTGACTTCAATGCTAGCTGTACAATTAAAGATACCGGTAATCTGAAAATTTGAGTGAAAATGGACCATTCTTCATGGTACAAATTGGGAAAAACTGATCTGATAAATTCCTTAATTCTCCCAACTATATTATTACAATTTAATTACATTTTAGGTGAATGGTGAATGGAAATCGTCACAAAGCAATAAAATGGCTCTACATTCCATTCCAGACATTTAAGTGTTGACAGATTTTGTATAAATTAGCCTGTTTTATGTCTTTTTTTCATGGAAAAACGGTTGGGAAAATTCAAAAATGGTTAGGAGAATTTGCTGTTAATCACTGTTAGAGGGTGTCGTACATCAAAGCCTTCAAAGAAAACCATAGCTATCTTCGGGGTTTGAGAATTTTTTCAGGATTTTTTGCATGTCAGAGGGTTAGTACAGTAGAAGGAATATAGTAATTAACATTTTATACAAAAATTCAGCAATTTTTGTCATCGACCTTCAACAATGTTACCAAGTCACTTTAAAGGAAGGTTGGATTTCCTGGTAGATTAATGTATAATGTAAAGTATTTGAAACCATTCCAGGGAGGTGTTTCACAAAGATCATAAGTAGAACCTAACACTAAGTTAGACTTAAAATTTATGGACAGCCATTGGAGCCTTAAAATGAAATATACTCAAAAGCAGAAATTCAAGTATTTTAGACTTTTTATGAATTCCACATTCAGAACATGAAGTCTCCTTGATAATAGAAAATATGTATGATTTGAATCAACATTTTATGCCTTTCAAAATAACTTTTACAAAATATTTTCAAAGATGCTAATGGCTTTCCATAATTTTTAAGTCCAACTTAGAGATAAGTTCAACTTAGGATCTTTGTGAAACACCCCCCAGGACTTCTTAGAATGAGAACTAATATCTGACTGAAAACAAAACAAAAGAGATGATTTGTACTAGAAGATCAAGGATAGCAATCAGAGCAGCCAACCTTGTGCGACCAAAAAAAGGAACCATGATGGCCAAAAAAAAAAGGAATTTCAAGCAAAATTAAGGAATTCATTACAACGAAACTTACAACCACGCGCGACACACTTCCAATGCAGAAATGTCCATTCCTCATGCTGTTTTTTTTCCACACAAGCAGGTTTTTTTTTCTTGTTATTTTGGTATTATCAGCATTTCATTCTTTTTGAGAACATTTTTCTCTTCAAGTATGTTTTAAAGTATGTTTTAAACTTAGTTTTCTATTGAATTTGTGATCAAATCAACATTTGAGGGCAGTTGTTTGACGTGCGGTATGTAAAAAAAAATTTTAAAAATCCACTCGATCAGAGTGAATGGCAAATTGGCAAGAAGAGAGAGAAAGCTGAAATAGGGCGATATCAAATTGAAAGTAGCAAAATAAATAATATTTATAACAAAATGATAAACTGTACTGTTTCAGCTCATTATTTATTAGCAGAAGACCAGAGTAGAGGTTGATTATATGAACTTTGAATTGAATTTATTTCAATTATTAGAATAGTTTTGTTGTCAGATAAATCTCTTGGAGGAGTGAGCATAAAGATCAGTGTATATGGGAATGATTGTTGATCAGGGTTGCAATATGCCAAGTAGAGGGTGGTATAATTTTCTTGATTTGTGCTTATGGTGGAAATACATGTACATAAAATCAAATCAAATATACAGCAATTTCCATATTTTACAGAAATATATCGGCCCGATGCTGGGTTTATTGTTTTGTCTGAAATTGGGATTAAATTAAATAAAGGAAGTTAGTCTGAGTTTTCCTTTTGTTAAAGGTGATTTTTTTAGACCCAGGGTCAGCTAATGAGTAGAATACAGACCTACATATACATGTGCAGTATTAAAGAATACATACAAATAAAAGTGATATTTGACAATCTCGCATTGAAGCTTGCAAAATGCGGACCCTTGGGTGTATATAATATCGTTTGCAAATCTGAGATTGTTTAACTTACCCTACATACTGTATGTAGACAAAAAATCCCATGACATTTTGCCATAAAAGCCAAGAGACAACTTCATACAGAAGGATAAGGAATATAAATAAATTGAAAAGGAGAAATGTTTCTTTTGTTTCAAAACACACTGTATACCAGACATTAATGTAATTCTCGAATAGTTATCCTACAAGCTAGTTTTCATTAGGTTCCAGATAAAACTACACAAAGAAGTGTTTAAATATATTACTGGATATCTTGTACCTGAGATTTGTTTATATATATATTTTGTTCATCTCTAATTCAGGCTAAATAGAGAATTCATTCTCTTCACATACATGTATGATATGCTCTTACTTGTTCAAAGTGTATGAAGGTGAATGTTTATCAGATATATTGTAGATTGTTTTAATATCTTGCTGCGATTTGAATGAACCATGGCATGTCAAACACAATTTTTATTTTATACATTTACTTACATGTAGACTGGAAGCAGGCAATAAACATTTGTAATAATTGATATTTCTACTATTGCTACTTTGTAAATAAATCTGGAATATATTGATATCATTTGAATAAGATAGATTACATGTTCATGTATTGTATTCTAGGGAACTTGTCAAGAAATAAATAAAGATGAAATATAAAGCAAGCTCAGTTTCAAGTAAAATTTATTCTCAATATATTTTGGAAGTGTATGAGCACATCATTTGTATTTCTTTACAAAATTTCTATTTACATGCTTTGTACATTCTTCATTCAAGATTCACACAATTACATAATAGTAAGTACATTACATTTGCAAACATATATGAAGAAGAATAGAGTACACATCTACACTGGAAAGAATATGGGGCTTTGTGTATCTGATGCAAATTCATATAATAATAAGTTTCTGAACCTATTGGCAAAAATAATGACACATTAGGCACACCACATAGCAAGATGTGACTAAACACCTTATACAATCCTGCTTTCAAAAATAGATTTATGTTACAATGATTCAATTTGTAGTCATTACAAACGACATACATGTAAAATATAAATTGGACGTACGTCTAGTCTAACATCCAAGGTACATAAAGTGAGTAGTGTGAATCTAAACTGTATACATTAGATACAGAAAAATTTGTTTGAAGAAAGTGCACTTTAGATTAATTTTGAGCCTAAATCTATGGCATGTTTTCTGAAAAGCTCTGTTTTCCCTGAACAAATCATCTATTAGAAAACAAACAGCATCAGTAATAACATGTAGGGATGTATCAGTAGACCACATTTTAAGGCAAGCATTTACTGATTTAACAAGAAAGAGTGATGATTACCGGTATATTTTTCATTAATGGCTAACCCAGATTTTTACATTATTAAAAAAAATCTACAATTTAATTTCTACTATACAATAGAATATATTCTTCAAGTTGACAAAATACATCTGTACCACTAAAAACCTTCTAAAGCTACTCTGCACTAACCAATACATTTGCTATGGTCTGAAAGACAATGTTATTGGAAGAAATGGAAGCGTGTGACATGGAAAGAGCATGCCAAGTAGGAATAACTTCACAACTACATGGAAAGATTTTGCTAAGCACACACATACATGTATCATATTGGATGGAATAAAACTGTCTGAAAACACACACTTGCTTGCATATGGAATACTACATATATACTGCCAACCTTCCACAACAAAATATCTGAATGCTTTTATGTACACCGGTGTGTTGGCTCAGTCAGTAGAACGTCCGCCTCACAACCGGGAGGTCGTTGGTTCAAACCCTGGCCGCTTCATACCAAAAGACGTTAAAAGATGGGAGTTGCTGCTACCTTGTTTGGCGTTCAACAATAAGGGATAGAGCAACGTCGACCTGGCACTGCTCAGTGGCTGCCGAGCTCACAATCAATTGGGCAAAAAGAATTTCCATTTTTGGTTTAACTTAATAAAATGTGGAGTGGACTTTAAAAGATTATTATTATTATGTAGAAGTATCCAGAAGAAAGAAAGGAATCTAGGATTTATAATATCAATTTGAAAGCTAGCCCCCCAAATAGGAATCATTCCTCCAAAATAGGAATAGTTGGCAGGTATAAGGCTAAAGCATTTGACATCCTGTTTCTGTGGAACGAAGAAACCTCCTAGTAATCAATATTAGTTGATGGAACAGTACTTTTTGAAATGTTTTACAATCTGTTGCATAATCAGCTCTCATACATTTCACACAGGTATTTCAAATTAATCTACACATGTGCATGCACCTATTTGTCCCCTTTTTACTCAGCACTGACACAACTTGCTATTTCTTACTTGTTTAACTAATTAGTCTAGGTATATTCATGTATCTGTATTGATTACCAAAAAATAGTAAATGGCATGTCATTATAAACTGATGAATCTTAAATCTACAAGTACCTGGATGATGGATGTTATCATTTTTATCATTTTTTGTGTGGAAAATAACTACTTGCAAATACATCCTCGAAGACTAATATTTACTGTTCACTAACACAATAATTCCTATTAGAAAATGGAAGTTTAAAAAGATACAATACAAGTATGTACATATTGCACACATTTATACATAAATCATAATTGGTAGACATGATGCATGCGGAACAACATATCTACTTAAAGCTAAGACATCACATACAATTTGAAAATGGCAAACAGAAAATGTATTCTAGCATTATTCATATACAGCTGTAGCTTAAAATCTCTAAAAATTTGCATAATACAAACAAAACAAAACTGCACTCATAGCCCAATATAAATAATAATACATGTACATGTACCTATATAAACATACAGCCTAACATTATGCAAGTATTAGGAACCTACAAAACAGAATGGTTTATTAAACATTTACAGGCATGTTTATTAACAATATAAACAACATTCTCAGGCTAAATATTTGTGTGACTACATTGAACTGCCGTTAAATAATAGGATAAAGTTATGAAGCTAATATATGTAGTTCATATAAAGCTTCAGTTGCTACTATGCCTGTTTGGTGACTTCAATGTTCAAATAAAGATTCTCTACAAGATCGTTTTCACGTAGATGAAAAATAAATTTGCTCTTAGCATCTTTTTTAGAGTAGATCATCTATCTATTAAGCCCATTATAAAATACCTAAAAGCCGGATCGATATGGAGACTTAATCTTGTGGACTGAGATTTGACAGGGCTATTGATTTTTTGTTTCTCATGCTACATTATTAGACTACAGAGACTACGACTAAAAGGCAATCTGGTTGAGTACTACTTGACGGTGACAACGCCACCAGCTTTCTTGTTGACCCTCCTCTCGGCGACCTTCTGTTTGAGTCTTTCATTCTTGCGGACAGCGTTCTGTATCTGGAGGGGAGGTCGTAGACTCTCAAGCTTGGGGGATTTTGAGAAGGTCTTTTGGTTGAAGATCTGGTCCAGGACCATCCTAAAATACAATATCAGAAAAGGGTAATAATGATAATAATGGTACAGCCAAACCTGTCTATAGCGACCACCCAAGGGAAACACAAAAAGTGGCCTGTGTAGACAGGTTCCTTTAGTACATGATTCAACGGGAAGCAATTTTCAAGGGAAACGCAAATGTGGCCTTTGTAGACAGGTGGTCACTAAAGCAGGTTTGACTGTAGTATTCCGCTCTGGTATAGTGCATATCACATTGTGATACAGTGAAATCAGCTCTCAGGAACACCTGTATAGAAAGACCAACTGTTTATAAACACCAATTTTTTGTTTCCCTTGCAAAAGGTATCTCATTGAATCGTACTAAAGGAACATGTACATATAAAGACCGCCTGCCTATAGAGACCACTGTTCTTGTCTCCCTTGAGTGGTCTATATACAGTTTTTAATGTATAACATCTCTATAGAGTATAGTGTGTTTCTAAAGGACTTTAGGATATTATTACCCCTGCTTGAGCTCGATCCAGCTAGCTCCGGCTCAGCTAGCATTCAAGGAATGAATCCTACCAGGCATTCAGATACTACACCTGGGTCAAACCTTGTAAATTCATGTCTTGCTAAAGCAGGCCTTCTCAACTAGTTTATTAGAAGCGCCAAAACAAAAAAGAATTGAGGTTGAAGTTCCAACCTGTATGTTTGGTGACTGTGTTACGAGGGAGCGTAGCGACCGAGCCGATACCGGGTGGGGTCCAGGGGGCGAAGCCCCCGGAAGCTAGTGGATTTTAGGGCTTTTTTGAGGCCCAGATGTGCCATTTTTAACACCTTTTTGTTCCATAAAACATCAATCATAATTTCATATTGATGTGAAATAATTAGTACAATTCCTGGCTGAAATCTACACTGGAAGTTAATTTATATGTAGTTATTTTGGTACAATAAACATGGAAAATGTCAAAAATGGAGTGTAAATCAAACAAACGAAATGGCTTGCTTACATTTTGGGTTCAACTTCGACTGCGACTTTTTGATTTTTCTGAGTTTTTTTATTTTAGAATATAATTTTTTAATGTTGTCCTTTCTTTAATTTTTAATTTTTAATTCTTATTAATTTTTTGGAACAGCCGCGCGCCACTCTGACTGACCGCAAGCGCCATGAGTGGCGCGCGCGCCGCCAGTTGAGAAGGCCTGTGCTAAAGGATATTTGTGCTGTGGCAGGGAATTGAACCACAAACCTTGTGATCTACAGTCCTGTGACTTATCCATCAGACCACAACACCTCTATGGGATACATGTTCGAATCAGATCAGACTGGGTGTCTGTGCCTGTAGTGGCAAATCCCGTCCAAGATTTAAGTGAGGACAGTGTTTGACAAATAATAATGGCTGAGCATATCTTCCTCAAACACACACAGGTACCTGTATTGTTAAATTCATTCCCACTGATAGATACTTCGCCCACTCTAACAATGAGAAATAGCAATAAGTTAAAATCAACTCCTGAAAACTCAAGTACAACCTGATCTTACTAGTCTTAGTAGTGATTAAATGCAGACCCTCTTTACTGCCTATCACCCAAACCAATTTGTCATAATCCTACACACTGTAACATTTCATGGTTATAGAATCATTCTAATAGACAAAGACCAAGATCAATTGGACAAGTTAAACCACTGGGTAATCATTTGACAGATGATCACTGAGCTTGATTCAGTTCAAACCAGATTAGACTGGTTCAAACTGGTTTAGACTGGTACTCACTGGACATAGGTCTTGACCTCTGAGATGTAGAGCATGTCTCTGTCTATAGCTTTCAGAGGAACTTGATCTGGACCAACAAGCTGAATAGAGAAAAATAAGATTTGAAATGAGATTTGATTTCTCAATAAACGATTTTGAATTGAAAGAATATATAATAATCCTATTGCTTTCATTCTCAAACATGACTTTCATAACTGACATCAAACCTTAAGCTACAAGCTTATAAATTACACATAAAATAGGCAAACATGGTAAACAGTATGGAAATTCAATTACAATCGACCTCTATACTAATCAGATTATTTTCTCAAGCGGATTACTCTGACAGCTCACGAGACCAACAATGTCATTCTTGCGAGCCTCTTTACATTGTAGAGGAGGCGCGATAGCTCAGCCGTTAGAGCAGTGATCTCGTAATCCGGCGACCTGGGTTCGAAACCAAGGCGATGCCCTAGTGCCCTTTGGTAAGGCATTAATCCTCATTACCAGGTCCCTCGGAGAGGACCTAAAGCTGTCGGCCCTCTGGTTGCCTACTTATAAGCATTTATGCTTTCTTAATAGCAGTCAGGTGAAATGATTGAGGTTTAGTATTGAGGGTTCACTACACCAACGTCCCATGAAACCGACATAATTCTATCTTCCCATCTTTCTTTTGCATTGTCAGTCTCTAGGACTGTCTGGTTTGTGGGCTGTTGGAATTTTTTGTTTAAATATATCTTCTTTCTATACTTTCCAGTGTATTTGTTTGTTCTATATTGGTCAGGTTAGCTGTCTGTTTATCGGGATGGGGCGGGATGGGGACTTGAAGGAAACTGCTAGATACCATAACATATAAGATGAAATACCTTCAGTTTAGCTCCAGCGTTGAATCGACATGACTGAAGATCACAATTGAAGCTGATAAAGATTTGTTCTTGCATCATACATCTTACACTGATCTGTTGATTGAGTGAGAAGCAGAGAGGTTGGAATGGTGGCGTCTTGGAGAGTGTGTCTTCATCCTTCCATGACCAACGTTTCTTGATAGAACCTTTTTGATCGGTAAACACACCACCAAACTGATTGACGTTCAATCTGAGATGAGAAAAAAGCAGGAATAATTTCATTAAAAAGATATGACTATGTAAAAGGAAATGGAAATCTTCCTCATCAATCTATTAAAAGAGACTATGGTATCTCTCAGTGCCATATCGATAGACTCTGAGATGAGAAAAAGCAGGAATAGAGTATTGATCATTTCATTAAAAAGATATGAATATGTAAAAGGAAATGCATATCTTCCTCATCATCCTGAAGAGACTATCCCCCCCCCCCCCTTCTCTCTCTCTCTGCGCCATATCGATAGACTCTGGCAATCATATTGTTCCATGACTCTTGTTTTACTATCTTGTATTTCATTTGAAATCAGATCCAGTGTTTACCCATTCTACAGGCAAGCAATGTATCAAGTTAATTCAACTGTGATCAGAGAGCTGCACTCATCAAGCAATTATACTCTATGCTTAAAGTACAACCTTCCCAGTTCTCAAGAATTTGAAATGTTTGTGGTCCTTGGATTTTCATATGATTCACATGTGACCAAAAATATTACAAGACCAGAGGGTTGTTTCACAAAGACTAAGATCGACTTTAAGACAAGTTGGACTTAACTATGGCAGGCCGTTCATGCCACTGTTTGCTTTCACCATTTACTGGCATTGGTCTCTAAAGGGACGTATAAATCGTGGTCATACATCTACAGAATTTACATTCTTTGATAGTTCATTAATGAAGGAAAAAATATTATCTAAAGATCATAATTGAGAGACCAATGCTGATAGCAACCAGTGGCATGAATGGCCTGTCATAGTTAGTCCAACTTAAAGACGGTCTTAGTCTTTGTGAAACACCCCCCTGAATTATCACTGTATAGATCACAAGAGCAAAGTTTGGCACACAATGAATATAATCATAATAACCTGAGACTGCAGTTGCAACGATTGCAAATGCAGATTCTTAAAAAGAAATGTACATATGACTGAACTTTTTCAGTGAATGTTTTGTATATCATCAGCAAAATTCCCAAAAAAAAAAATAGGGATAACAGAAATGAAAATAGTATATTCACCTGATATTGCCATTGCCATGGTAACAGGTTCCATTTCCATTTGGTTCAAAGACAGCTAGGAACTTAGCTTCACCAGGTTTACCATCAGCCTGAACATAGTAACTAAACTGATTCTTCTCTACCGAGGTGATGAGGATGGCTAGAGCACCCGAGGGGTAACTGAGATTGGTAGGGTCAAGGGTCAAAATACATGATGTGCATTTCAATAGTTATCGACTTCATAAATCATAGTGGATGCCAATTGGAGGGGGCCAGTGGGAGGGGGGCAATGAGAGGCTAAATTTCTTCTCATCCTACTCCTTTGGCTTGTTCATACGTGATACAGGAGACCATGGCAGTTTAGTGTGGGGTTGGGTTTTTATAACGTGTAAATAATGGCAAGTGGGGATTTTAAAAGTACGGTAGATGCACAAAACAAAGGTCCTGTACGTACTCATTATCTGTGTGACATTGTAAGAGACAAACGTGTGATGCGTATTATGCTACATCATTAAACACATTTTTTCTTAACATGCAGTGTCGCAATTACATAGGGGAGGGGTGGCTTTTCTCCCATTCATATTCTTGAATCTTAATAAGTACAGATTACATTCCTCTTTTTAACTTCAAAAACCTCAATGGAGGTCAAGTTATATGTATCACATCCATTACAATAGAAACAAGTGAAACCTTTGGAGTGGATTGGCAGGGATGGGGGGGGGGGGGGGGGAGCTTGAACACATCTGTCAAAGAAAGGAAAGCCATATAGTGCACTACACGTATAGTATTAAGCGAGACTGCATCACTTGTAGCTACTTGCGCCCTCTATATAGCAAACAATGCCTAAGCGGTACCCGTTGGTCCCCCATGCTCCCCTTTTTCTTATGTTAATTGAGAGCTGATTTGATGAGACACCCACCTACCAGTGACCATGCAGAGAGGTCTCATTCCTCCTAGCCAAACTAGTGCAGATAGGCTTTACAAACATAAATTATGTTTAGAATCTCTCCATACAGTAATTGATAATGCAAGATAAATATAAAGGATACAACACTGCTCCAGTGCCATCTTCAAACATGACCATGAACAGCTCTCCGCTTCGGTAATGCCTCCTTACGATCGGTGTCTCCTTACGGCCCTTCTTCTGTAAAGTGAGGTAAAATAAAGAGAATTGTAGTGGTTGTTTTATATCAGAGTCTTTATATAGGTACATGATGGTCAATTAAAGACTCAAGTAAATAATGCTTTGCTAAAAAGGACCTTTCTTTCTAAGGAGCTCTAACTTTACTTAAACAATCAGAATAAAAAACTATGATATGAAGAATTTTGCTGTGTGTACAAAATTGGAAATGTTTTGAAAGAAATGTCTTTTTCTAATACAAAGACACATACAACCTGTATATACTGTATGTAATTAGTGTTTAGAGATTTGAGATGTGTTTCTCTGGTACATGTTAGATCTATGTGTAATGTAACATACAGAGATACGTACATAATAATATAAATAGTGTCCTCCTATAAATGTTACTGAATCGTATCAATTATTCCTCTTCCAAATCTCTTAAAAGACTTAGTTGAATCTTAATTGAAGCTTTATAAAATTCATTGATTGGATTAGAAGATCTACAGTATTGCCATTGCCACCTTTACATTGCAAAATGTTTGTTTAGCAAAAGACTATTAAAAGATTTGATTATATAGGCAATGAGATATTGATGCTCTATAAATTCATGGATTGCTCACAAGTTTTTGAGAGTGATCTATTAAATCAAACATACTCATAATTTAATTGCAATTGCCAAATTTAAATTAAAAACAAACTTTTTGGGTAGCAATAAAACATAGTGTGTTGATTACCCTTGTCTTGAGTATGACTGGTAGATGGGGTGTGGTCGGTTCAGGGACATAGACCGGTTTGCTATGATCAGGCTCCTCCGGTGTAGGGGGGCGCTTTGTCCACCCCTCATCTAAACACTTCTGAGATGACAGGGAGTAATTGATCGTCTTCATCTGACGTGCAACTTTGGTGTTCATGGAAGTAAAATGAATGGACATCACATTAGTTTAATGAAATTTTACAGTAAATTAGCTTTCAAAAAGCAATGCCACATTTAACTGATCTTGAGAGAAGTTTGCCAACTACCCAGCCAGACAATTGAAGGAACAGACCTTTTGAATAAAATTGACAGGATGTGTCTTTTCTTTCATAATTTTTGTATAACCTTTGGATCAAAACAACATGTAGTTTCCGGTAATATTGTTTCCATATATTTGGATGTCTAATCATATGTAAATTGTCCAATATTCCTTCCTTTTTTTTTAATAAACAGTTCAAAAGATCCAAGAGGACAAATCTTCTTCAAGTCCAGATCTTAGATGGCATATGACCATTTTAGGCGGTGCAAGTGAAGGAACTTTTGCAGTACACAGTTTTACCAAAACAGAAGATATTTTCAAAACAGCCATATAGGATAATTTGTTTTTCTTTTGATTGGTGCGAATGAACATGTGCATACAATAAACACAAACTTGTTACACTCAAAATGTTTTTTTTAATGCACACTCAGGAAAATGTGGGATAAACCAAACAGGGCACAAATACAAGTATATGCAAGCAGAAATAAATACGACGTGAAAATATACTGCTCATCATTACATGATAATATATATTGGTGAATGCTTATACACAGGACATTAAACAAGCAGAAGTAGGAGACTATACAAATAATACACAAAAAGAAGAACATGATTTTGCTAGCAATGAGAGTAAAAAAAAAACGAGAAACAAATTACATTATTACAGAGTGAGGAGGGGGGAGAGGGAGAGAGAGAGAGAGAGAGAGAGAGAGAGAGCAAGAGAGGGGAGGGGTATTAAGGAGATGAAAAGAGTCATAGTTCATTACATTACAATTACACTGACATTAATCTGTACATGTACATGTATTAAAATAAAGATAGCTATTTTTCTTTTGTAATTAGGTTCACCTTCCTTCTCAAGAGATCATTTATTGAGTAATTTTTACTTCTCACTCAAAGCAAATAAAACTAGAAAATCATTCAATAGACCAAACAAACTAGGAGATTCTTTGAAGACTTTAAGAACGAGTACTTTCAGGAGCATGAGACTTACGATATGCTTCTATTCCTTTTAACCGGCAAACTTCAACAAATGGTGCAATATGACGATCACTCGCGGAAGAGCCACGACGAGTACGAATAGGTGGTAAACCTTCACAATCAGAGTCAGCAAAGATGAGAGTTTTACAACAGAAACAGAGTCTTACAAAGTCTCTCTTCTGTATGTATGGTGCTGATTCAATTAGAAATGGATTCTACATTCATCGTTATTATTTACTAATTTATTTATTTATTTTTGATATCTAAATGTATAGAGGGTAGCAATTTTTACCAATAGTGGTGGTATTCCATGGTGCACACAAAATATTTTTCCAAGTAAAAGAGGGATGCAGAAAAGCATTTTGAAATGAGGAGTTACAATATAACTTGTATTATTATTATGGTGGGGTTTTAGATTGGGAGCAACCAATATAAGAACTTAGAATTCCTTTGGCAACATGAAATGGTGGGCAGATCACGGCATTAAAAGATTGGAATACATCAATTATAGATTCCTGTACCTTCAGAGTTTCATGGCAGATGTACGTTGGTGCAGATAATTAAAAAGGGGACATTTTTAGTTTCTACTTTATTTCCTATCAAAGAGAAGCTAAGATGGAGAATTAAGCAGATTGCAGAGTTACATCAGGCCTAAATTTTGTAATGACATGAATTTGAAAAGCTGAATGTAATGTCTTAGTGAAATGAACTTACAGGAATCCATTTCAAATTGAATCAGTACTCTTTTAACACTTCTCAGTAAAAAAAACTTTAAATTTACCAAGGAATCAATTATAAACTTACAAACTCCATCAACTGTGTTCAAGCAAGAGAAATACAACATTAACCAAGAGAACATTCCCTAATTTGAACTGCAACAATCTCCAGAAGCTAAATCAATGCTATGAAAGGGTGAACTAAGAAGTGGAGAACACAAACATAAGACCTTTCAAACATCGGCCTAAACCTCTCAATAATCAACTAAAACCATAACCGACAAAAGGAACGCACGATAAACAGTTGAAATGCAAAGACAAACATATGGAAACAGGAAAGTTTGGTCATACGAGGCAGTATTTTGCTTTCGAGTCAACCAAAATATTGTCAGCTGAAAGCCAGAGGGCCATTCAGTCTAAGCAAAATAATAACAACAACAATAATGATAATAATAATAATAATAAAATAATAATAATAAAATAATAATAATAATAAAATACTATCCTTTTGGCTCCCAACACACATCTTCAAACTCAAACAGGTTTGAAAGATAAACAACACAACATTGGAAAGGCAAAAAAAGAACTCAAAACCTGGTTTCAAAGCAAACAAATCTTTCCAATAAAAGACTCTTCAATTCAGCAAAAGAAAATCAACACATCTCTAGACTCACCTTCTACATTTTGAAAAGTGTAGTGATGGAAATGTAAAAAAATAAAGGGAACCAGTTGATGTAAATAATGATGCAATGAAAATTAAACTCATAAATAGCAACAATGGTTAAGCAAGGATGAATCAAAATAACTTGTAGCTGCAATATAAAAGTCCAAATAAAGCAATCAATAAAATGAATTAGCTAGCCCCTTTTCAATCAAGCAAATTCTGAAAATAAAATCCATACTTCAACTCTCAACATATGAAGCATTATATTCAAAAGCACTGTTCAATCAAACAAAAGACAATATTAAAAAGCACATGTAACACGTTGCTCCAGCTTCAACTTTCTAAACAATATTGAATGAATGAAGCAAAATGAAGGAAAACAATAAAAACAGTATTAAACTAACCATGATTTGTAGAAGTATATGTAAAGTTATACAAGAAATATATCTTATGGGACAAGAGAGAGGCCAAAAGAAATGAGGGAAAGTTGAAGAAAAAAAGAAGAGCGAGAGAGGAGGGAGGGAGAGAGAGAGAGAGAGAGAGAGAGAGAGAGAGAGAGAGATAGAGAGAGAGAGAATATGAGGGGACATGGTAAAATTATACAAGAGAAAGAAATGTTAATTTGGGGAGGGGGGGGGGGGGGGGGGTTATGTTGGAATTACCACTTAACTGTTGGACAATATTGTGATAAAACAAAAAGAAAACATTTACAAATAATGTGTTATGTTTAGTACGAAACAACGAGGGCAGCAATGCTGACAAAGCTTTTTGAACGGGTAGTGCAGCGCTCCAACAGCTGAATTATCCATTGAAACCAAATATTATTTGAAATCACATTTTCAAACTTTCACAATTCACTTTTCAGAGATTAAATTGAATCAAACAAGGAACGGTTCAAAGGCTTTCACATCCATGCATGCATTATGCTATTGTGTTCAGAACTTAGGCACAAGCTGCTTGATTCAGACACGTTATTTGTAGTGCTTATACAGAGCAATATGATAGAAATTTTAACAATTTGTAATTGATTTTAATTTAAGGTAACATTGCAATATCATTAATAAAAACAAATATTTCAAGCTGGAAGGGGGGGGGGGGGTGATATTGGAAGGGAAGTGTGAGTATTTTATTGCAGTGTGATATGGATCATGTAATGTGAACACAATAAGTGCACTTTTTATTACAATGCTGTTATAATTCTCCTATTATGTGTGGCAATATAAATACTAAATTTTGTGATGAATAATGTGTAGGAAGTCATGACTATCAAAAAGATGATAATAAATGATATAGAAGAAAAAAAACTTATTTTAGTGAAACAATATTAAGAACAATATAGGTATCGAACGATTCGTTTTGTCAAGTTTAAAAACTCTCTGCAGATTAATCATTGTTAACAAAATTGGAATAAATTTTGTACTAATTTTGCCAAGTGTTATTATATATCATTTTATTGCCAAATTTTAATCCTAGGAACGGTCTTTGTAATGGACGTGATTGTAAAATGTTAAAAGCCCTGCAATGCATTGTTTATGAAAACCAACACCGAGTATGAGTGCAAATGCAATAAATAATAAATTAATATATGAAATAAAATGTGCTGTGCACTCGAGAATGAAATATGAAGAAGGTGTTCTTTTAATCAACCGACCTCCATCCATGACCTCTATCCGATGAGCTATGTCATATAAGAGATTAGAAACATAGAAAAGGGAAAGAAAATACAATTAGGACTACAGATTATTGAGATACAAAGTATAAAAGAGAAATAAAAAACCCTAGAGATACAGGCAGGAACATTCCCAAAGCATGTAGCATATATGTTGCACAAGGTTTTACAGACAGTATTGCACATACTGAAGGTACTCTTTAAAAACATTTTAATCATTTCGTTATTCTTTATAATCAAATCCTTATTTATAACCTGGTTTGCAATTTTTTGTTTGTTAAATTCGAATTTTGTAATTTTCTATATTTATTTATATTTTGATATGTTGATGAAATGTATATACTTGTTTGTGTCATGAAGGGCCTCAACGAAAACCAGTATTTGTTTGCTGATTGGGCTACCCTTCTTTTTAAAGATGTGTTATAAATAAATAAATAAACAAATAAAAATCCAAAGTAATAGTACTGCTGAAAAGCGTAAATCAGTAAAGTAGTTGGCAATCTTGTGGCAAAGAGTTTAGGTTACCTGTCGGCTCTAGATGCACATATATTCATCTACATTTTGCCACTCTCCATCCAGGTGATGTAAATGGGTACAAAATAAGAGAAATTTCCTCAAATGCCAAAGCGCCTGATCAGGTCAGGGGGGTGTTTCACAAAGATCCTAAGTTGAACTTATCTCTAAGTTGGACTTAAAATTCATGGGAAGCCATTAGCATCCTTGAAAATATTTTGTAATTTTTTTTCAGAAGGCATAAAATGTTGATTCAAATCATTCATATTTTCTATTATCATGGGAGATTTCATGTTCTTGATGAGGAATTGATGAAAAGTCTAAAATATTCCAATTTTTGCTTTTGAATATATTTCAATTTAAGGCTTCAATGGCTGTCCATACTTTTTAAGTCCAACTTAGTGTTAAGTTCTACTTAGGATCTTTGTGAAACACTCCCCTGGTGATATCAAAGTTACTATTATTATTATTCATATTTGCCTCTGTTATTTTCTTTCATTTCTGTAACTCTGGTCAAAGGCTTACACTGAATATTAATGTTTGCCTTTAAAGATATGAAATCGGTTTTTCGTTGTATTCTAAATTGTAACGAGGACCTTCATGAGGGACTGTGCATCAGAGGGTAAAATCTTTTGGGCAACAAATAGCTTCCAGTGGGAACATCCCTGCCAAGACCCCATCACCAACAATATCATTCTCTCTTAGTATGCATGAAACTTGACAATATGTGAAAGGTCCACCTGATCAATCACATGACCACTTTCATCTTACAAACAAAAGTAACTGCAACCCATGAAACCCAATCTCATTATTTGAGGTCAAACTACAGATATCATCTGTTAAGAGCAAAAAGGGTGTTAATTCTGTGTTAACGAGTTCTAGTATTTGAGTTAACTTCCTTCTGGCTCCTAACAGACGATATATGAACCTTTCACTTTAGTTCAAGTTTCATGCATACCTATGGTCAAGCATTCATCTTCTGAGGAATTAAGACTATAATTATTATTATTATTAAGTTCTGTAAATGATATCTTTAGCATTGCAGCAATGAACAGCAAACATAGAAATCAATGCCTGCTCCTTTTGCGGTACTTTTTAATTTTCATGACAAACTGATGTTCTATAAAGTCCATTCCTCAGATGATGAATGCTATCATTACATGTACTTACCTTACAACTAGAAGGTGGCAAAATGAGAGGTAACGGTACTGTTTACTGTAATAAAACTTTGGATTTTTTTGTCTTTTGATAATTATATGAATATTATTTGATTCTCTATTCTCTCATCTGTTCTTTTGTTTTTCTTAATAAATAATTTCATTGATCATGTCTACTGATCAAAAACTTTGTTTGAAGATATTCCTTTTTCTTTTTCAACCATCACTAAAATCAATCCCACTGTAGCATTGATTTTAGTGATGGTTGAAAAAGAAAAGTCAAACAGGTAATGCAAAACATTTCATAAGTTTAAAACAATCATGTTGCCACCTTCTAGTATGAAACCTGTATGGGGTTGAAAGCATTGTGGCATACAACATTTTACCCCTGTTATTAGAACACCTACCTTGTACTGTGAGTGGTATGCAATGAATGGATGAGATATCAAATGTTGCAGCCACATCATGTTGTAGAAGATGAAGTTTCATTATTTGTGGTAAGAAACAATTGTGCATACATATTGCAAAAGATGAAAGCAAATATCAATTTCAACACCAATTTGTATTAAATTTAGAGTGAATCCATTAAAATACTCTTGACCTCACAGAAAATAAACAATAAATAAAGAAACATTGATATTGTTGACATATATTACATTATACTATGATATGAACTGATGTTCAATCACAAATTTGAAATTGTTTACTTTAGCGTAGCATCATTATTCTCTGAATGTAATAAATCCGACAGAAACGAGGAAACTGATAACAAAATAATACTATTGGCTCATAAACAATGTAATCTAAAGTATAAGATAACGACAAAATCAAAACATATGGAGACATGAATAATTGTTAAAGAGGAGATGTAATCTAACTTAGTAGGGAGAGCAAGGATTGCAATCAATAACAATTTCTGTCTTCAAAATATGGATACATTTTGAGCTTTGGCAAAAAATTTGGTTGAAGTGCAAAATAACCAAGAAAATAAAACCTAGAGTGAGATTTTTTGTTTAAATTAAAGAAACAAATTAAAAGTCATCACTGCCATTTTTAAAAATTCAGGCCTATGTAAAATTTAAATTTATCTTTCAAGAAACAAGCAATATTTATTTGCTTTATCCCCTCCACCATGCCTTATCACACATGTGAAGGTATAGAATATATATACAAATTCAACCTGTACTGCAGATAATGTAAATGATATAGTCTTTTAAAGAAGAGTTGTTTTCTCCTTAAGTAAAGCTATCAGAGTATTGATTTAGAGGGATGCAGTAAAGTAAGATATAATTCATGTACTGGTATGCCAAGGTTTTGAACAAACAAAAAAACATTTGCAATAGTAGCTAGCAGTGGGATGGGAGCAGGTTATATAAATAAATATGCCTCTTTACTTGTAGATCTGAATCTCTGAAGATGAAGTAGTACTTACAGGCATAGAAGTTAGCTTGATTAGTTCCTGCAGCTCTCTGTCGAGCCATCTCTCTATCCCTCAACCTCTGAGCTGCTCTCTCCTTGGCAGCCCTCCTAGCCTGCTTGCTACCGTAGGGGGCGTGCGGACCCACGTCTATCATCTCTTCCGAAGGGTACTGAGAGAGGGGCGTATTCTCTATGGTGTACTCAACCAGCTCCTGGTAGTCTTTACAGCAGAAGAGCTGGTAACCATGGCAACAAAAGTCAATCAACGATGATGATGATATATAAGTTTTTAATGCTGATTATAAGATTGGTAATTACAGTTAGGCCTTGTTCAGATATGCTGCGGCAAAACTGCAGCATTTTTTTAATGACATAAAGTGTAAAACGTGTCACAATTCTGTATCTTATAACACAGAGCCCAGTGAATTATTGTTACGTCCAGTTTAAGATCATTCATATACATTTAGATGTAAAAACAAATACGTCTTTTTCGCAGTAGCATGAGCTTGAAACAGTGTCTTCAGCACCTAACTTAAGGTCTATTAATGTCACATGATTTTAAAAAGAGTTTCTTTCCACACCATTTTTCCTAACTGGTTATGGGAATCATTTAAGACGATCACTTGTAAGCTATGCTTATTTGGAACTCAATAGTAGTAAACCACTGAACAGACAACCACTCAGGGCAACTATGTTCTTGTATTTATCAAAGGTTGTGTCCTCACAGAGAGGCTCTTTTATTTCCCATCTATTGCATCTTTGAATGTTTTTCTTTAAAAAAAATTTAAAAAGGAAATATGGTTCCATATGAACACTGTAAATCATCATCATCATCATAATGATAACATAATTCATTAAAATAGTATCCACTATAAGAGTACCTGCATCCAATTCTACACTGAAAATATTCCTGTACCATTGCAATAGAAAGCAGAACTTTGCATGAACCGTACCTCAGATTGTGACATTGATTTGAGCATCTCCTGAGTTGGGAATGTCTTGGCGTCCTTGTTGCAGAACTCACACACCTCAGCGACCTCGTTCACCGTCGACAATGGGGGCGTTGTTTTGTCGTCCAGATCATCACCAAGGTTCTTACTTCTACTGGCCTTCACATTAAGTTTACCGGGTGGGTCATCATAGGGGTAATCGTATTCATCTTCACTGTACTTCTTTTTACCTGGGTATTAAAAAGGAATTAGAAAGATAATGAATTCTTCTGCATAGCACTTAGAGTGCCCTGGCTCATGGTTCATAGGAAAAGGGGGACAACGAAAGGAATAAGTAACGTCCATGAATAAATGTAATACGACAATAGATTTACCAATTTTTACTACTATGATGCAATTAGACCCCAACTCAGACTGTTTATTTTTTTAGTAGGCAGGGTACAAAAAATGGAAGTACAGAGAAAGATGAGCACTAATGTCAGGGTAGAAAAAGAGAAAGAGAAGGAAAGGGGGGGGGGGGGAATGGGCAAAAGGAAAGATGGGGAACGAACTAAAGGAGAAAGGAGAAGAGAGAGATCAATTCAATTCGATTCAAGGTTTATTAAAATATGTATTTGCAGCTGTTGATGGCTGAATTGCAAAATAAATAAAACCATACAAAATTACAAAATAAACATATCAATCACAATGAACAGAGATAGAATGATATAGGAGGAGAAGTGAGAAGGAAGAGAAAAAAAGATACTTTACCTTGTATCCAGGCTTCTAATATCTTATCCTTTTCTTCAATCAGAAGTGCAGAGTCAACACCTCCAGATAGAGACAGAGAAAGAGAAGGAAACAGGAGAAGGAAAGATAAGGAAACAACAAAAGAAAGGTAGATAAGACACAGAATAGAGAAGGATGGGATGAGGAGGATGAACATGAGGACAAATTAGAGGATTTGCAAGATGGAGAACGAGAAAGAGAAGAAGGGGAAAGTCGAAAGGAGAAGAGAGAGATATAATGATATCGGAGAAGAGAGAGAAGGAAGAGATACTAGATGGAACTTATACAGTAGGCTTGCGGATGCACTATGTGAGCGAGAGGGAGGATTGAGGAATCCTGAAAAGGACTCTCGGTAGTCTTCTTGAGGGTGTGTATAGTCCTGAAAAGGACTGTTGGTGTAGTCTTGAAAAAGACTGTTGGTTATCTTTATTAGCTTATAGTTCTAAGGAGATCTATAGCGCTTGGAGAGGATGGGTGGCGGGAGTGGCTTGACGTTTCAAACAGGTTGACCATCCGTCGTCAGGAGTGGAGATGGAACTTCGACTGCGCGCAGTCAAAAGTGATGCGTCCCCATAGAGCTATTTTACAAACCAAAACAGGTCTATCGGTTCTAATTTGATCACAAGCTAGTTTTTTAAACATATTGAGCCCTGTGACATTTGACCTCGTTCATTGCTTTGCAAGATACATACATGGTTCAAGTTTGGCGGGAATCCATCAATCGGCTCTTGAGATAACGCGATCACGAGAACAGGGACGTACAGACGGACAACACGAAAAACATAATGCCTCCTCTACCATAAAAAGTAAATTTACCTCGTATCCTGGCTTCTAATTCTTTATCCTCCTCCTCACTCAGATCTGCAGAGTCAAAGTCATTGAAGTCAAAGTCCAATTCTTGTCCGACAACATTGGCGGCATCCTTGTACTTCTGTGAGATAGGCACCTGCTCTGATTCACGCTGGTATTTAATGATCTGAGGCGGACCTATCTTAGGCACTCCTTGGTCCGATTTTAGGACTTCATCTTCATCAGAAAACTAAGAAAATACAGAATATAAACATGAATTACATTTGGCTCTAGGTATACTAATTACATAATACAATGCACTGTATTTAGCATACCAACCAGAGACTACTAAAGAATGCATTTGCTGAAAACACACTTTGAAAGGTCAATCTGTCACAGGAGCTCCAAGAACTCCCCAGAAGGAACAAGGAGAAATCTATTTTCAGTGCCTATGGAGATTAAACAAAATTGTCTGTCCTGGCATAAAAATCTTAAACATATTGTTTGCCTCATTAATTACAATACAAAATCAGGTCTTCAATTACAATTGCAGTATCAGTATAATTGTATATATAAAAGAATTAAAATTTACCTCTGAATCAGAATCCATCTGTAGAGGGGGTACTTCATCCTTCTCTTCTCCCTGGGTCTCTTTCACTCCATCATCTTCCTCTACATATCTGCTGCCCTCTCTTGACTGAAGCTTGTCACTGATTGGTCCCTTACTACTGATTGAGAGGGCAGACTTGATGGGTGGTTCTGTAGGTGTCTTGGGGCGTAGCGTACCTATCAAGGATTACACAAGAAAACATCTTGCTGTAAATCATTTGAGTGATTAAGCAAAACATGTATCTCAACCAAGATTGCATGAGAAAAGTTAGATAAACAGTTAATGGTACGATTGTTTATTTAGCACATTTTGAAGTTCAAGAAGATGTTTTTCTTGAAGAAACAATAGTAGATATCTGATTCAGACAGACTATATTAGGATTTGGGCTGTGTATAAAAAGTTAGAACTGCTGTAATGAGCTGTATCTGAAAAAGTATTCCAACAAGGTGAAAAGATAAGTCAACAACTTGTCACAAAAAATACAACAATGATTAAAAGCACTTTTAATTATTATGGATATTATAAAGCCCTTGCTAACTCAAAATGAAACCCATCCTAAATAGGTGTTTGATCGTTAGTTTATTGGTTCCAACTGGGGAAATGGAAGTTGAAACAAAGAACCTCTTAATGACAATGGCCTTTGAAGCTAGGGCTTAGTTGGATTCTTACCTCCTATAGAAGCAAGTTCCTCTTCTGTTTTCCCTAGAAATGAGATCATTTGAAGCCAGCTCCATTCTGTCTCTGTAGCACATGATATAGTAACCCTCTCACTCCCGTCCGTTCCTTTGACCTTATGAACCTCTCTGATGGCCGGCGAGTTTACGTCCTTCTTCCGCTTACCAGCCGATGAAGGAGTACGGGACCTGCAGGTGGAAATCAATGATATTTATGCGAACTTGTAGACCAAATTGGGTGTGATCGGTCACTCTGCAGATGGGCTCGGGGGTGTTAATAGCATTTGTGGCCTTCCATGATTTGTGATGGTTAGAAGCAATATCAATGAAGCATGATACTTTTCTATCACTAGCTTAATTAATAAAAGGTGTTTTTTCAAAATGAAATAAAAATATGCCTCAGATCAGTGCCTTACTCAACAGCTGATAAGTGAATCAAAGTGAAATTTCCTCACAGACTATTAAACGCCTACTGCTCCTAAAATAATAATTCATATGGCTTCCATAACTGAAAGTAATATATTCCATTTTACAAACCGGGGTATGGGAAAATTCATGCAGCTGGCATGTTGGAAAAGGAAAGAAGGAAAGAGAGAGAGAGAGAGAGAATTACCTATCTGCTCCGTCTCTGAATGAAACAGATCTTTCTGAGCGAGCCGACATCCTTGCTAAACTTGTTACTGTGTCTTGATCATCCTGGTTCTCTCTTGATACAGATAATCTTGATACGTCTGAATCAGAAAAACAAAAGTCAACTTAAAAGATATTGTAAAGGAGTAAAAAGTTACATTTGTTTCAGTACAGACAACACAGCAATGAAAGAAAAAAAGCATCAGTACAAGCTTTAGTACATGGAGACAAGATAGAGAGAATGACAGAAAAAGAACAAAATAGTAAATATGGAGAGAGAAAGAAAAAGAGAGAAAGAAAAAGAGAGAAAGAAAAAGAGAGAATAAAAGGGGTGCATGAATTATAAATGAGAAATTTTTAAAAAAAGAGGAAAAAGCATTGCTACATGTAGCATAGTATACAATGATCCAATAATGTAATGTAATGTAACTTATATCGCGCCAAATCCACTCTGTGGAGTGCTCAAGGCGCGTGTAAACGGGAAAAACGATCAAGACTTGAAAAGGAATGTTTTGAGATGAGTTTTGAAAGAATCAGAGGATAAACATTTGTTGATGTCTTCAGGAAGGCCATTCCATAATTTAGGACTAGAGTATGCAATCCACACCTTTTCTATTTTTTATTAATTTCAGTGCATGGTTGATTCAGCCGAAAAATTGTTACAAAAACAATATACTTTATTTCCCCATTTTCTCCCCTATTTCATTATATTCAGTCAGAAATTTCTGATGAAAATGAAATCAAAGCAAACTACAGGCTTGTGTATAATAAGTTTCTTCATATACTTGGATATTTTGCTATGTTTTTTGTATTGGATCACTTGACAATTTGAATATGACCCCCTTGTTTTGAACAGCATTTTCAACCTGCCCCTGACAAGAATTTATCTGTAGAGCCTTGATTATTTCAATTATATGCTTCAGATGATTCCTTACCAACTCCATTCTGTTGTAGTGAGACAGGGTCAGAACCAATGGGTGGAAGAGGTTCTCTCTTTCCACTTCCAGTCCTTATATCATCTGGTCCCGATGTTGTTCCATCAGTAATATTACCTAATCCTCCTGATTTACCAGAGCATAACCTGACTGGCGTCCCACTCCCTGGAGTTCTAACAGGGCCTAGCGACTCCTTTGATATTGGTCGATCACGCTGCCCTGAATTAGCACTACCTTGTCTTGACAGGGGATTTTCCTCCAAACCCACAGTCTGTTCATGAAGTCGCAAATTTTCCACCGTTAATGCTGAGCCAGGGCGTTGTTGAGGCGTGCCAGGAGAGGGGGTGATTCGTGGCATGATATCGGTAGGACCAACCTGGCTTGCTGATATGGAAGCACCGTCAATGTCCGACTCCGTTGGCATGTTGGACACGTCTTCCTCCTCCATTATTAAATCCGTCATAATAGGATCAATATCACTCAGGTCGGCCATCTTGGGGATATGTTTACTTTCAGATCAATGGAAGATTCATAAATCCTTGTTGGTCATGTCTGTTACAATGTAGCTTTTCCTTTCTCCTGCTCTACCTATTGAAATAATGATGAACAAATATAAAAACAATTATGAAATAAAAAGTTACAATATGTAAAAGACTAAATGTACAGCTGTATGTAGGTTTGCTGAATTAAAGTAAAAGAATGTCAAAGGAGCTTATATATATATATATATATATATCTCAAATTTGAAATCTTTGTTGGTGGATTTCTTGGAATTATAATCAGGTTAAAATGTAAAATTAAAGAAGTTTCAAGCAGAGGGCCTAGCGCTCGCGTTATTTCCACTTCCAGATTGGCTTTTTCCAAAAGTTATCTATCGTAATGAGGATCTGAGACATAACAGTAGATAACTTCACACAGGCGCGCGCCCGCTTGCAACCCACCATCGGTATGCACTTGTATTGTGGACCGGTTTGCTGTGAAACCTGTGAAAAAGTGTATACTAATATTAAAGTTTATCTGAAAAATACTCCAAAAATAACAAGAAAATTGACACGAAACAGGTGATAAACATAACGACTTTTAACTCATGATCTTTATTTGGACATTTAATGAAGATTTACTTCTTTTTTGGTATGTTTTAGTAGGGTATCTCCACGTCGGAGTTACGGGTCAAATTTTGGATAGGTTTCTGAACAAGCGCCAAAAAAGTGCCTTCTTCTTCTTCTTCGGGTTGACCGTTGAGTCTACGTCTGCCTCATTCACAATTGAAGATTCTTGCACTGTTGCAGACTGATGAGGAGTGAGTGTGAGTTGTGCGTGGACCGTGGTACAATAACATAACAGTTAAATTTACTGTTCAATAACAATAACATAAACATAGTCTAGACCTAGACCGAATTTTCCGTCTCTTTCGTTCGTTAGCCTCTTATTGGGGTAGGGTCGGCCGGCTCTCTCTTTAGAGACGGAAACCGTCTATACACATTCCCTTGATAACGCCACGACCAACTCTGGTCGTAGCGTTTTGCCCCCAAAATCCCCCAAAATGTCATTTTACCTCATGCATTGATTATTTAAAATTAGGAGAAGGTTTTACTACCTCGGTTCCACTTACCAACTTGACTGTATAATCCGTTTAATGGTCCTAGACCGCGGGCCGAGGTGCATTTTCTTTTCATCTCGTGCCTCAAATTTGTATCTAGCTGTATTTTGGTCAACATGTGTAAAAATATTTATTACAGTCACATCTGAAACTCGTCAGTAACAAAACTTGCACATTTTCTGAAAATATCAAAAAACAAAAAACAAATTTGAGACAATTTTTCACTTTCTACGGTAAGAATGACCAATCACAATACGTTGCTGATAGCATGATGTGTGGAGTGACTGGCTTTTGGCCAATCATATTCTTTGTTTTATGCGCACGCCTATGCGACTTTCACTGTGCACTGCGACTTTCACTGTGTACTATGGCGACTTCTGAGTCGTTTGATGCCAGTGAGACGGACAATTCTGAGGCTGGTGAATCCGCTTTCTGTTCCATACATGTCATCGATACTCAGAGCAAGATTATACCATTTAGTGATAAAAGCTATCAAAAGTGTAAGGAGTGTGCAGCTAAGTGGGTAATCGTGGAAGAGAGTTTAGAAAGTGAAGTTGCAGAGAAGTTGCAAGAACACGTACACGAAAGTGAAGGTGTGGGACAAGTCGGTCTTCAGTCATCGACAACAAGCAGGTAAGTTATCACCTAATATATTGGTATAGGTCTAGATCTAGATATCTAGGCCTGCATGAAATGAAAAGTGTTCACATTTTCCCCGAAATAAAAATTGCACTTGAAAAAAGAGCAGAAATTACAAATTTGGTCTAGAGTAGTAGAGAACAGACTAGATCTAGACCTCTCATCTACTATGTCTATGTATGGTCCTGGATTACAGGATAGATTTTCTAGGTCTAGATCTACTACTACTAGACCCTGTCCCTACTACTACTGTCTAGACCCTCTACTTTTTTTCGTCTACAGATAAATTATAAAATAGTCTAATTCTTGACTCTTGCTTGTGTCAAGAAATTAAGCCATTTACATAGGCCTAACTACTTAAACTAGGTCCAGCAGTTCTTGTATTTTATTTTTAGCAGATTGAACTTTAAATTTTAATAGAAATTATTTATTAGTCTACATCTCTCACATTTTCTTTTACTAGGGAGCACCATACTCGGCTTCGAGGATATCATGCTGAATGTTACCGACACTTTTGCAACGTAACGACAATCAGTAGAGCATTGACAAGATTTCAGAAGAAGAGAGGTAATAAACAATGATTAAATGCTGCTAAAATAATTTAAACAGTACAGTACAAAGACAAAGAAGAGAAGGAGAGTGTTTGATCTGTGCGTGTGTGAGGCAGTGCAAAAGAAGACACCGGTAGGTGCAATTGTGCAATAATTGTTCTGCATCTACACATTTAGATCTACTGGCGATTTCAAGTTCAGTGTCAAAAGCCACAACACTGAACTTGAAATGAGGCTGGTGTTGGAATTGACCTCGGAAAATATGTTGTTGAATGTTGTCTGCTGAACCGAGTATCATGGTTCGCTTTGACGATTTATTTGTTATTTCCCTATTCCCCAACACAAATCGCCTAGAGATTGGGAAATTTGTGATTTGAAGTTCGGTGTTGGTGTTGGTGATCTTAAGATCATGAACCAAATGATAACGTCACAGCAAAGTTAAGCGAAATCCAATTTACAGTCAAAATGTTTTACAAATCATCAGAGCTATATATGTGTCTATTTTCTAAAGATTAATAATATTTTCTCTTTTGATTTGAAAATACGATTTTAGATTTTACATCCTGTTTGATGAAATTTGAATGCCATTTCTCACTGATTTCACTTTCGTTGTATAGCCTTTTCGCTTGAAATCGTGAGTGGATCACATAAAAGGCGTGACATCACTCCGTATTGAGCTATTTCTTAAGTACAGTCAGTGTTGGAGCTCGGTTCAGCAGCTTGATCCACACTTTCAACACCAACACCACATTGAGTTATATATTCAGAAAATCAGAATGATTTTGATAAAATTGGTTTTAATCAGTATTTTTTCCCCTGTCTGTTCCTTTCTTCCTTCTCTTTTTCTTGTTAAACCCACATATGCTGAGAAGACATCTACAGAAGATCCAGAGGAAGTGTCAGCAAGTGAGGATGCCCCTGCACCCAAGAGACTGCTGCGGTCGAGAGTATCCCATGAAAATCAACCCTCTACCAGCCATGACTTTGATAAGCCGCATGTATTGCCAGTCCATTGCATTATCTGCAAAGGAGCTAAGTATATCCGCGAACAGTCTTCTGGTAAACGGAAAGTAGAAAAATTAATTCTTTGTGAAAGAAAAGATGGGGGGCATCTGTTAGAGGCCGCTTTATTAAAGCAAGATGAACAATTGCTTTTACACATACGTGGGAAAGATCTTGTTGCAATAGAAGTAAGGTACCATAAATCGTGCTATTACAGGTATACAAAAGTTGTGAAGAGATGTAATACTTATAAACAGGATACTCAGCAAACAGTAATATATGATAAGTCATACTCTAGTTTCTGCAAAAAGGTAATTGAGGAAAGGATAATGAAAAATAAGGAGATCCTTAGGCTGACTAAGCTGAACCAACTCTTCATCAAGGAAGTCAGGGGAGTTGAAGGATTAGATGCCTCCTCCTTCAAAACCTACCGATTGAAAGCACGATTGAAATCCTCACACCCTGCTCTTTGTTTTGTCAGGCCTTCTAGGAAGGTGGAAAGCGACATTGTTTTTGTTGAAAATCTGTCTGTTGAGGAGGTAGTAGAGGATGCAGTTGGAGAAATGACAAGTGAAGAAAGCGAGTGCAATGAAGCTGTGAGTGATGACCCTTCACATGCAGTTCCATCCAGAGCTTATCACCTGAGGGATATGTTCCATGCTGCCCAGGTTGTTAAAGACAGCATCGTCAATGCACCTACATGTAACCCAATAGAGTGGCCCCCCACAGCTGATGACTCAACCCTGGACACAGTCGACAAAATTGTGCCTTCTGCACTCTTTAATTTTCTTGCATGGTCAACTGGGGCAAGTTCTGACCCAAGAGACTCCGGAAAGGTTGAGGTGCCTGATGAGCTCCATCCCCGCCTTCTTTCAGTTGCCCAGGATATTATGTTCTTGAGAGCAAAAGGAAGGATCCTTCTTCCCAAGCATTCATCCCTCTCAATGGCAGTTCGTCACTTAACTGGTTCTGCGAAGCTAATTGGGCTGCTGAATGGATTTGGCCATTGCTCTTCTAATTCCTTTGCGTTAGATACATGTTGAGTAATGGTCATTCCCTTTGTCATTCTGGAAAGTATTTGTTCTTCATGTATTTTTTTTTCATCATGACTTGACACTGAAAGTTGTTTTTCAATATGTTAATGTAAGGGAAGAAAATACTTGTAGATGTCGGGAGATAAATGTGTTTTTTGCCTCTATTCACTGCTAAATAAATACATTGTACCATTGTAGGTATAGATTTGAACTGGACATGTAAGTATTTTGTTCCATTGTGAAAAAATATTCTAATTGTGCACTATCGGAGGATTGAGATTAAGTAGTTCACAATTTTGTAAATACCATGATTAGTAATTGAAATGTATTCACGTTTAAGTTTATGTTTTATGCTGTACAAATGTGGGTATCTGGCAATTCTTGTTTTTGTCATCAACATAATGGAGGGAAAATATTGTTAAAAATATAATTAAATCATCAAATCGTCAAAGGCAAGTAGCAAGGAAGTTGATTTATGTCTGGTTTCCATGCCTTGTATGAATCAATGATGGATTTTCTCCCTCTAACAGTACACAATGATATTGAACATTTGAAAGTCATCGTATGAATTAATTCTCTGTATTGCTAGTACAGTAGACTTATACTTGTTCAAAATCTGTTGGGGCAGTTTAATAGATTTGGTATTAAGGAATGAGTTTGATCATTGTTATGAAAAAAACCAAAATAAAACTGCCTGGAAATTTCCTTTAAGAGCCAGAAAAGTGTACCTCATCATGAATACAATTTATTTTTCTTACAATGAATCTACTTCATACTATGCATTACGTCTACTGCCCCCCCCCCCCCCATACACCAGTTTACAGTTGTGTGCGCCATTTTAAACAAAGCCAATGACCTAGAGGTCATGTATTTATGCGTAAATTAGGATTGCGCCCATGCAAATTTTGATAATATCACTGCCCTACGCGCTGCGTTGTGCGCGCACATCATCATTTGCATGGGCGCAATCTTAATTTACCCATAAATACCGTTATTGGCCCCGCTTCCGGGGCCGTTGACCCCGCTTCCGGGGCCAGTGACCCGAGATCAACTGTCTGCGCATGCGCACTGATACAACTGTAAACTGGTGTATTGTCAAAACTTCCTGTGATTTTGCAATGTATTTGAGATACACCTGTACATGTAGTTAAAAGATGATTAAAAATATTGATTGAATATGGAAATTTTGGCTTATCTATCTTGACACCTGTTCAAATTGTGTTTTAATGTAAATTAATTTATTGGATTGTTTGTGTGTGTGTGTATGCACTGTATATATATATATATAGAGAGAGAGAGAGAGAGAGAGAGGGGGGGGCAGACATACAGCCAGAGAGAGAGAGAGGGTGAAGTTTTCAGTATAAGTGTGGGGGGTGCTATATTTGTGATGGGATACCGAAGGATGGTTCAAGTTGTGTAGTAAGTGATGAATACTGCAGGTCAAAATGCATTGAAACCATGATTATACTCATTAAAAGATGTGCATCCTCATGTGCACACATTCATATCCCCCCCAAACAAATAAAAACAAAAATGAATAAATACATAAATAAAAGTACCACAGTCTACCAAAGTCCCCATTATCTCCTGACCCCCCCCCCCCCCCCCCCCCTCTTTTCCACTTCTCTCCCCTCTCTATTAATCTCTCTCTTTATTTATCTCTATTTATTTTCAAGATTGTTTTTGTTTGTTGTTTAATCAAAGGGGGAAGTCCATCCTGAATAGAAGCAGAAAAAAGTTACATTGTGGAGTTGTCGAGTTGTGTTTTATTAATCACACCTTCAAAAATTGATAACTTGCTTACTTTCAAAACTTGCTGAAAACTTTCACTGTCGTCTTCCTTTCATTTTTCTGACTTTATTTAAACTAAAATATTTGTTAGGATGGACTTAACCTTTAAATAAAGAAAAACATAACACCAACCATTCCAAGACAGACTTGGGTGTTATTCCCTGGGTGAAACAAAACCTCCAAGTCCAATAAAATCCTGTGGAACCCATTAGCACAACACAGATCTCAAGATTTGAACACAAGAGGGCGCTGTAACTTTTTTAAATTAGCATAATTAATTAATGTGCAACTTATTGCACTGACGAGTTATCAATTGTTATTCAATGATTTTTGTTCTATTGAGTAACAAAAATTTAGGTATATACAAGAGTTGAGGCACGAAAATGAAAAATAAGCCACATATTTGATCTATGGCCCGCGGTCTATCCCTTTTAAGGAAATTGCGGGTCTAAATTGACAGCCGTGTTGAAAATCTTGCAAGGTGTGTTAAACTCTCGCTGCCGGAGTCATCTAAATCAATCGCATCCCTTCTAGTCTACGCCGAAGGCAAAAAGATTATGAAGGAAAAACTGTGATAACGCCATTACGAGCGTGTAGATGACGCACAGTTTTTCCTTCATAATCATTTTGCCTTCGGCGTAGACTAGAAGCGATGCGATTGATTTAGATGACTCCGGCAGCGAGAGTTTAACACACCTTGCAAGATTTTCAACACGGCTGTCAATTTAGACCCGTAATTTCCTTAAAAGGGACCATTAAACGGATTATACAGTCAAGTTGGTAAGTGGAACCGAGGTAGTAAAACCTTCTCCTAATTTTAAATAATCAATGCATGAGGTAAAATGACATTTTGGGGGATTTTGGGGGCAAAACGCTACGACCAGAGTTGGTCGTGGCGTTATCAAGGGAATGTGTATAGACGGTTTCCGTCTCTAAAGAGAGAGCCGGCCGACCCTACCCCAATAAGAGGCTAACGAACGAAAGAGACGGAAAATTCGGTCTAGTCTAGACCTAGATCTAGATCTTCTTGGATCTTGGATTCTTTTCCTCCTAAATACTCTGAAGAAGAGTTCTGACTGGAGGTGGTGGAGGGTGGATCTACATAACAACATGGTGCAGGTGAAAGTAAAAAGTTAAAAAGTGTCTAGATCTAGATCTAGATCTAGTCAATTTACTTAAAACTTAGAAATTTAGAACTCTTGAATGTTATTGTTAGCCTAGAATAATTGTTTTGTTATTTTTATTGTTAACATTATTCACAAAACAACGTAACATTAACAAGTGAACACCCTGGTGAAGTACTGTTAGAGTCTAGAGTCTAGTACTAGTAGTAGTAGATATAGTACTTGAGTCAGCCTTGAGGCAATTTTTTGTAAAATTCACTGGCGTTTGATCTACACCATGATCATGAAGACTATCTATGATGTAGCAGACTAGACAGCAATAACCATCTGATTTGGGTCATTTCTTTAATAAAACTGACATTTGTTGTTATAATCGGAGGTCTAGTGGAGCCAGACGTAGTCTCAGTGGAACAACCGACGATTAGAGAGACTGAAGCTTTTGGTCTAGTAGCAGACCTAATCAGCTCAGCTCAGATCATGTTTTGAATTGACAAATCGAAATCAAAATTAAAATGACAACGAATATTCATTGGCTTGCATTTATTCTTTTTCCTCGCCTCATTATCCACGTTTTAAATTGTCAAGACTGTCTGACATTTTCACTTTAAATAGAAAACATAATCTACAGTCCACACTTACAGTAATCATTCATCAAATATCAGAACGAGGTCGTGTCGCGTCGGCAAATTGCACAGTAATGCTCGTCATGTCACTCCAGATTAGATCCAGCGGAATTTTATCCCCGATGATGCCGACTTCTCCGGGGGGATGGTTCGCTCAGGATCCGCAAAGAATTCACCGGGTGCTGTTGTTTGCAGCGCTGGTCATGGTGACTGTCATATGATTGCAAGAAGCGTCACGATTGGTCTATTTTCAGCAGACGATCTTTAGACGTAACATCTTCGTTTGGAAAAGAATTATATTTATTTTGTCATTAACACGAAATATTTAATAGTTTTTTTCTAAACTAGTAACATTTTTCAATTTTTTTAAAAATAATTCATCTGAACAATATTTCAGTTTTTGTATATAAAATCCATCAAATTTCAGATATATACCAATTAAATTGACAAAGCGACTGAACTGTGAAAGCTGATGAAATATTCTGTCAATGGCTATTTTCTACGATTTTTAACATTTTATTTTAGAGTAGTTTCTGGTTCGAGTTACAACTCTTTACACCTTCGTATGGAAAAATGTACACGATGAATGTCCTTTTGTCAAGTATACGTACATTTCCGGGACGGTAAGAAGTTATTTGCATCTACAAATTGATATAGATTGCTTCATCCAGTCCCATCTATTTAAAAAAGTGTGATGCCTAATGACTAATGTGTTGTTTGTTGCCTGAATTGATGAAATTAGAAATGACTGTTTTCGGTGTAGATCTATCATCTAGCTAGGTCTAGCTTAGATATTGGAGCAGTGCTCATAAATTGGTTATATTGTTGATAATGAAAACAACTATTTCCTAATGTCAATGATGATGATGAAGTAGCTGAACATGATGAAGTCGAAGAGGAGGCCGGAGGAGAGAAGGAGAAGAATAAAAAGTGAAAGTTTTGGTAACATGATTGTTGAAAAATGATGATTGATGGAAAATTGTGTGATTTTTGTACGAAATTTTCCTTGTTAGGCCATGTAAAATTGATTTCATGTTGATCGTCCCCGCCCGCTTCCTTTTTTCCGCCCGCCTCCTTATAGACTCTATTTGATATTTGATATTTTCTTTTTATTCAGAAAACAACACAGAATACTTACCATAGGATCTATGCATCTTTTCCACCTTTTCTTCAAATACGCTGTTCAAATATTCTTGTACAAACATACTAAGACTCTAGAAAAAATTGTATTGAAATGTAGAGTGGTTGATATGCTATATGATCGGCGATATGCTGAAGTGAAGCTGCGCTAAAAAATGATGCGATGATGCATGCGCTGCGCATGCATATATCGCATGTATATGCTTGAGTCGAGGAGCTAGCTAGAGATGAGTCGATCGAGTCGACTGATCATCGCATCGCAGATACCTCACGATAGCGCGGCCGCGCTCTAGCGCTGGATTTCAGACAGCATGCATGCGCATGCAACGACTTGCATACTACAGCAACGTTGGTTGATGTACATATTCAATTATGTGTACTATTTGTACACGCGGCAGCCATCTTGGGAAAAATATCAAATATCAAATAACATAGTACACCCTCCTCCTCTTTTTCAAAAAATCTGGACAATCAACATGTAATCAATTTTACATGGCCTTATATTCCTTATACTCAACTAGGTCTACTGTACTATCAAACATGCGAAAAATCCTGAAAAAAATTCTCAAACCACAAAGATATATATGGTTTTCTTTGAAGGCGTCGCTATGCAACACCCTCTAAAGTCTAACTACAGTAGACTACAGTAAAGTCTCCCAACCAATTTTTGAATTTTCGCAACTGTTTTTCCATAAAAATAAGACATATAACAACAGGCTTTTAAACTGTGTTAAAGCTAAAGACCAGTTATGGTCATGCAATTGCATAGTGAAAGAAACGTTGTGAAATCGATCAGAAAAGGTTAATCATCTAGCATAGATGTACTGCAAGGTTCTGGAATCATCAAAATTATAAGAAATTTGGCCAAGTCTTCATAAAGTTAGAAGCACTGTACACAGAAAGATGTATATGGGGCTACACACACGTGCGCGGCACATGCATTTGTATCCCTCAACAGTATATAGATATACTAATTTGACAAATATATCAATTAGTAGGCGGTTTCCCGTCCAAATTTTTATCGTCATGTAATATTCAAAACATATTCTTTCACATGATTGGTAATAAGAGCTTCCATTTCATTTTTTTAAATTGGGGCGTTTCCAATACTGGTCTTTACCTTTAACACTTAAATGTTTGGAATGGTAGGATAGGGCCGATTTATTTCTTTATGATGATGTACATTCACCTAAGATTGAAGTGAATTATAATAATATAGTTGGGAGAATTCAGGAATTGATCAGATCAGTTTTCCCAATTTTTATCATTAATAATGGTCTGTTTTCACTCAAAATTTCAGATTATCTTTATTTGTACATTTAGCATTGACTACCTTATTAGCACCATTTTCTAAAATCTGAACAATGTTACTAAGTCCCTTTAAAATGTTGGCCAGGCTAGCTAGGCTAAGTCCCTATATTACTATAAGTCTTCATCTTTGAGAAAGAGGAGAAAAAGAAGCACACCAGCAACAGCTTGAGAAAGAATACTTGAATTCTGTCGACATAAAATAAAAAATGTTGACCTTTGTATTTCATGCAATTGTAGGGTGGCCTATAGATACATGTAGCTAAGATTGGGCATGGCATGAACTTACAGAGAGTAAGAATACACACATGTTCACTCCTTGCTTGCCTGTGAAGAATTGCCTGAGATTACAATCATAGAAGCATTAGGATACTTTTTATGCCTCCGTTACGAAGTAGCCGGAGGCATTATGTTTTCGGGTTGTCCGTCCGTCCGTCTGTCCGTCCGTCCGAGTTTGCGATGGTATGCTTGTGTGTTTAGTTTTACGTATGAGATATCCTTGTGTGTCACTTTAGACTTGTGTGTCTAGCCACACAAGAAAACTATCATATTCAGTGTCTAAGATGTCTGACATGTCATTTCTAATCAACTAAGATTTAGTCACACAAGAAAAGTTTCTCCCAAAAAAATACCAAAAATAAATGTCCAAATTTTAGAGAGGGGTTGTGTCCAAGTAGCAAAACGGAATAGTGCCATCTACAGTTGACATCCAGGTAGCTAGGTACTATGCGCATCTGCAGTACTTGTGTGTGTGTGTGTGTGACTTGTTAGTGTGTAGTATTTGTAAGCAAAGTAGTAGGCAGTGTATGGCTCTGTGTGTGTGTGTGTGTCATGGGTGGATGGTTTTGTGTGTGCAGTGTACATAATACATGTAATGTTTTTTTATGCCACACAAGCCTTAATTTTCTTGAATTGGACAGGGGTAGACAATAATGTCGTTCTGCCACACTAGCCTTAATTTTCATGACTTGGACAGAGGTATATAATACATGTAATGTCTTTCTGCCACACAAGCCCTAATTTTCTTGACTTGGACAGGGGAAGATAATAATGTCTTTCTGACACACAAGCCTTAATTTTCTTGACTTGGACTGGGGTAGATAATAATGTCTTTCTGCCACACAAGCCTCTATTTTCTTGACTTGGACAGGGGTAGACAATAATGTCTTTCTGCCACACAAGCCTTAATTTTCATGACTTGGACTGGGGTAGATAATAATGTGTTTCAGCCACACAAGCCCTAATTTTCATGACTTGGACAGAGGTATATAATACATGTAATGTCTTTCTGCCACACAAGCCCATTATTTTCTTGACTTGGACTGGGGTAGATAATAATGCCTTTCTGCCACACAAGCCCTAATTTTCTTGACTTGGACAGTGGTTCAGGTATATAATCGAGTAATGTTTTTATGCCACACAAGCCTTAATTTTCTTGACTTGGACTGGGGTAGACAATAATGTCTTTCTGACACACAAGCCTTAATTTTCTTGACTTGGACTGGAGTAGTTAATAATGTCTTTCTGCCACACAAGCCTTAATTCTCATGACTTGGACAGAGGTATATAATACATGTAATGTCTTTCTGCCACACAAGCCCATTATTTTCTTGACTTGGACTGGGGTAGATAATAATGCCTTTCTGCCACACAAGCCCTAATTTTCTTGACTTGGACAGTGGTTCAGGTATATAATCGAGTAATGTTTTTATGCCACACAAGCCTTAATTTTCTTGACTTGGACTGGGGTAGACAATAATGTCTTTCTGACACACAAGCCTTAATTTTCTTGACTTGGACTGGAGTAGTTAATAATGTCTTTCTGCCACACAAGCCTTAATTTTCATGACTTGGACAGAGGTATATAATACATGTAATGTCTTTCTGCCACACAAGCCCATTATTTTCTTGACTTAGACTGGGGTAGATAATAATGCCTTTCTGCCACACAAGCCCTAATTTTCTTGACTTGGACAGTGGTTCAGGTATATAATCAAGTAATGTTCTTATGCCACACAAGCCTTAATTTTCTTGACTTGGACTGGGGTAGACAATAATGTTTTTCTGCCACACAAGCCTTAATTTTCTTGACTTGGACTGGGGTAGATGGCAATATCTTTCTGACACACAAGCCTTAATTTTCATGACTTGGACAGAGGTATATAATACATGTAATGTTTTTTTTATGCCACACAAGCCCTAATTTTCTGGACTTGGACAGGGGTAGACAATAATGTCTTTCTGCCACACAAGCCTTAATTTTCTGGACCTGGACAGGGGTAGACAATAATGTCTTTCTGTCACACAAGCCTTAATTTTCTTGACTTGGACTGGAGTAGATAATAATGTCTTTCTGCCACACAAGCCTTAATTTCCATGACTTGGACAGATGTATATAATACATGTAATGTCTTTCTGCCACACAAGCCCATTATTTTCTTGACTTGGACTGGGGTAGATAATAATGCCTTTCTGCCACACAAGCCCTAATTTTCTTGAATTGGACAGTGGTTCAGGTATATAATCGAGTAATGTTTTTATGCTACACAAGCCTTAATTTTCTTGACTTGGACTGGGGTAGACAATAATGTTTTTCTGCCACACAAGCCCTAATTTTCTTGACTTGGACTGGGGTAGATGACAATATCTTTCTGACACGCAAGCCTTAATTTTCATGACTTGGACAGAGGTATATAATACATGTAATTTTTTTTTAATGCCACACAAGCCCTAATTTTCTGGACTTGGACAGGGGTAGATAATAATGTCTTTCTGTCACACAAGCCTTATTTTTCTTGACTTGGACTGGAGTAGATAATAATGTCTTTCTGCCACACAAGCCTTAATTTTCATGACTTGGACAGAGGTATATAATACATGTAATGTCTTTCTGCCACACAAGCCCATTATTTTCTTGACTTGGACTGGGGTAGACAATAATGTCTTTCTGCCACACAAGCCCTAATTTTCTTGACTTGGACAGGGGTAGATAATAATGTCTTTCTGTCACACAAGCCTTAATTTTCTTGACTTGGACTGGAGTAGTTAATAATATCTTTCTGCCACACAAGCCTTAATTTTCATGACTTAGGCAGAGGTATATAATACATGTAATGTTTTTTTTATGCCACACAAGCCCTAATTTTCTGGACTTGAACAGGGGTAGACAATAATGTCTTTCTGCCACACAAGCCTTAATTTTCTTGACTTGGACTGGAGTAGTTAATAATGTCTTTCTGCCACACAAGCCTTAATTTTCATGACTTGGACAGAGGTATATAATACATGTAATGTTTTTTTTATGCCACACAAGCCCTAATTTTCTTGACTTGGACTGGGGTAGACAATAATGTCTTTCTGTCACACAAGCCTTTATTTTCTTGACTTGGACTGGAGTAGATAATAATGTCTTTCTGCCACACAAGCCTTAATTTCCATTGACTTGGACAGAGGTATATAATACATGTAATGTCTTTCTGCCACACAAGCCCATTATTTTCTTGACTTGGACTGGGGTAGATAATAATGCCTTTCTGCCACACAAGCCCTAATTTTCTTGAATTGGACAGTGGTTCAGGTATATAATCGAGTAATGTTTTTATGCCACACAAGCCTTAATTTTCTTGACTTGGACTGGGGTAGACAATAATGTTTTTCTGCCACACAAGCCCTAATTTTCTTGACTTGGACTGGGGTAGATGACAATATCTTTCTGACACACAAGCCTTAATTTTCATGACTTGGACAGAGGTATATAATACATGTAATTTTTTTTTTATGCCACACAAGCCCTAATTTTCTGGACTTGGACAGGGGTAGATGACAATATCTTTCTGACACACAAGCCTTAATTTTCATGACTTGGACAGAGGTATATAATACATGTAATTTTTTTTTTATGCCACACAAGCCCTAATTTTCTGGACTTGGACAGGGGTAGATAATAATGTCTTTCTGTCACACAAGCCTTAATTTTCATGACTTGGACAGAGGTATATAATACATGTAATGTTTTTTTTATGCCACACAAGCCCTAAATTTCTGGACTTGGACAGGGGTAGACAATAATGTCTTTCTGCCACACAAGCCTTAATTTTCTGGACTTGGACAGGGGTAGATAATAATGTCTTTCTGTCACACAAGCCTTAATTTTCTTGACTTGGACTGGAGTAGTTAATAATGTCTTTCTGCCACACAAGCCTTAATTTTCATGACTTGGACAGAGGTATATAATACATGTAATGTTTTTTTTATGCCACACAAGCCCTAATTTTCTGGACTTGGACAGGGGTAGACAATAATGTCTTTCTGCCACACAAGCCTTAATTTTCTTGACTTGGACTGGGGTAGATGACAATATCTTTCTGACACACAAGCCTTAATTTTCATGACTTGGACAGAGGTATATAAGACATGTAATGTTTTTTTTATGCCACACAAGCCCTAATTTTCTTGACTTGGACAGGGGTATGCAATAATGTCTTTCTGCCACACAAGCCTTAATTTTCTTGACTTGGACTGGAGTAGTTAATAATGTCTTTCTGCCACACAAGCCTTAATTTTCATGACTTGGACAGAGGTATATAATACATGTAATGTTTTTTTTATGCCACACAAGCCCTAAATTTCTGGACTTGGACAGGGGTAGACAATAATGTCTTTCTGCCACACAAGCCTTAATTTTCTGGACTTGGACAGGGGTAGACAATAATGTCTTTCTGTCACACAAGCCTTAATTTTCTTGACTTGGACTGGAGTAGTTAATAATGTCTTTCTGCCACACAAGCCTTAATTTTCATGACTTGGACAGAGGTATATAATACATGTAATTTTTTTTTTATGCCACACAAGCCCTAATTTTCTGGACTTGGACAGGGCTAGACAATAATGTCTTTCTGCCACACAAGCCTTAATTTTCTTGACTTGGACTGGAGTAGTTAATAATGTCTTTCTGCCACACAAGCCTTAATTTTCATGACTTGGACAAAGGTATATAATAAATGTAATGTTTTTTTTATGCCACACAAGCCCTAATTTTCTGGACTTGGACAGGGGTAGACAATAATGTCTTTCTGCCACACAAGCCTTAATTTTCTTGACTTGGACTGGGGTAGATGACAATATCTTTCTGACACACAAGCCTTAATTTTCATGACTTGAACAGAGGTACATGTATATAATACATGTAATGTTTTTTTTTTATGCCACACAAGCCCTAATTTTTTGGACTTGGACAGGGGTAGACAATAATGTCTTTCTGCCACACAAGCCTTAATTTTCTTGACTTGGACAGGGGTAGATAATAATGTCTTTCTGTCACACAAGCCTTAATTTTCTTGACTTGGACAGGGGTAGACAATAATGTCTTTCTGCCACACAAGCCCTAATTTTCTTGACTTGGACAGGGGTAGACAATAATGTCTTTCTGCCACACAAGCCTTAATTTTCATGACTTGGACAGAGGTATATAATACATGTAATGTCTTTCTGCCACGCAAGCCCATTATTTTCTTTACTTGGACTGGGGTAGATAATAATGCCTTTCTGCCACACAAGCCCTAATTTTCTTGACTTGGACAGTGGTTCGGGTATATAATCGAGTAATGTTTTTATGCCACACAAGCCTTAAATTTCTTGACTTGGACTGGGGTAGACAATAATGTTTTTCTGCCACACAAGCCTTAATTTTCTTGACTTGGACTGGGGTAGATGACAATATCTTTCTGACACACAATCCTTAATTTTCATGACTTGGACAGAGGTATATAATACATGTAATGGTTTTTTTATGCCACACAAGCCCTAATTTTCTGGACTTGGACAGGGGTAGACAATAATGTCTTTCTGCCACACAAGCCTTAATTTTCTTGACTTGGACAGGGGTAGATAATAATGTCTTTCTGTCACACAAGCCTTAATTTTCTTGACTGGGACAGGGGTAGGCAATAATGTCTTTCTGCCACACAAGCCCTAATTTTCTTGACTTGGACAGGGGTAGACAATAATGTCTTTCTGCCACACAAGCCTTAATTTTCATGACTTGGACAGAGGTATATAATACATGTAATGTCTTTCTGCCACACAAGCCCATTATTTTCTTGACTTGGACTGGGGTAGATAATAATGCCTTTCTGCCACACAAGCCCTAATTTTCTTGACTTGGACAGTGGTTCAGGTATATAATCGAGTAATGTATTTATGCCACACAAGCCTTAAATTTTTTGACTTGGACTGGGGTAGACAATAATGTTTTTCTGCCACACAAGCCTTAATTTTCTTGACTTGGACTGGGGTAGATGACAATATCTTTCTGACACACAAGCCTTAATTTTCATGACTTGGACAGAGATATATAATACATGTAATTTTTTTTTTATGCCACACAAGCCCTAATTTTCTGGACTTGGACAGGGGTAGATGACAATATCTTTCTGACACACAAGCCTTAATTTTCATGACTTGGACAGAGGTATATAATACATGTAATTTTTTTTTCATGCCACACAAGCCCTAATTTTCTGGACTTGGACAGGGGTAGATAATAATGTCTTTCTGTCACAAATGCCTTAATTTTCATGACTTGGACAGAGGTATATAATACATGTAATGTCTTTCTGCCACACAAGCCTTAATTTTCTTGACTTGGACTGGAGTAGTTAATAATGTCTTTCTGCCACACAAGCCTTAATTTTCATGACTTGGACAGAGGTATATAATACATGTAATGTTTTTTTTATGCCACACAAGCCCTAAATTTCTGGACTTGGACAGGGGTAGACAATAATGTCTTTCTGCCACACAAGCCTTAATTTTCTGGACTTGGACAGAGGTATATAATACATGTAATGTTTTTTTTATGCCACACAAGCCCTAATTTTCTGGACTTGGACAGGGGTAGACAATAATGTCTTTCTGCCACACAAGCCTTAATTTTCATGACTTGGACAGAGGTATATAATACATGTACATGTAATGTTTTTTTTATGCCACACAAGCCCTAATTTTCTGGACTTGGACAGGGCTAGACAATAATGTCTTTCTGCCACACAAGCCTTAATTTTCTTGACTTGGACTGGAGTAGTTAATAATGTCTTTCTGCCACACAAGCCTTAATTTTCATGACTTAATTGGACAGAGGTATATAATACATGTAATGTTTTTTTTATGCCACACAAGCCCTAATTTTCTGGACTTGGACAGGGCTAGACAATAATGTCTTTCTGCCACACAAGCCTTAATTTTCTTGACTTGGACTGGAGTAGTTAATAATGTCTTTCTGCCACACAAGCCTTAATTTTCATGACTTGGACAGAGGTATATAATACATGTAATGTTTTTTTATGCCACACAAGCCCTAATTTTCTTGACTTGGACAGGGGTAGACAATAATGTCTTTCTGCCACACAAGCCTTAATTTTCTTGACTTGGACTGGGGTAGATGACAATATCTTTCTGACACACAAGCCTTAATTTTCATGACTTGAACAGAGGTACATGTATATAATACATGTAATGTTTTTTTTTTATGCCACACAAGCCCTAATTTTTTGGACTTGGACAGGGGTAGACAATAATGTCTTTCTGCCACACAAGCCTTAATTTTCTTGACTTGGACAGGGGTAGATAATAATGTCTTTCTGTCACACAAGCCTTAATTTTCTTGACTTGGACAGGGGTAGACAATAATGTCTTTCTGCCACACAAGCCCTAATTTTCTTGACTTGGACAGGGGTAGACAATAATGTCTTTCTGCCACACAAGCCTTAATTTTCATGACTTGGACAGAGGTATATAATACATGTAATGTCTTTCTGCCACGCAAGCCCATTATTTTCTTTACTTGGACTGGGGTAGATAATAATGCCTTTCTGCCACACAAGCCCTAATTTTCTTGACTTGGACAGTGGTTCGGGTATATAATCGAGTAATGTTTTTATGCCACACAAGCCTTAAATTTCTTGACTTGGACTGGGGTAGACAATAATGTTTTTCTGCCACACAAGCCTTAATTTTCTTGACTTGGACTGGGGTAGATGACAATATCTTTCTGACACACAATCCTTAATTTTCATGACTTGGACAGAGGTATATAATACATGTAATGGTTTTTTTATGCCACACAAGCCCTAATTTTCTGGACTTGGACAGGGGTAGACAATAATGTCTTTCTGCCACACAAGCCTTAATTTTCTTGACTTGGACAGGGGTAGATAATAATGTCTTTCTGTCACACAAGCCTTAATTTTCTTGACTGGGACAGGGGTAGGCAATAATGTCTTTCTGCCACACAAGCCCTAATTTTCTTGACTTGGACAGGGGTAGACAATAATGTCTTTCTGCCACACAAGCCTTAATTTTCATGACTTGGACAGAGGTATATAATACATGTAATGTCTTTCTGCCACACAAGCCCATTATTTTCTTGACTTGGACTGGGGTAGATAATAATGCCTTTCTGCCACACAAGCCCTAATTTCCTTGACTTGGACAGTGGTTCAGGTATATAATCGAGTAATGTATTTATGCCACACAAGCCTTAAATTTCTTGACTTGGACTGGGGTAGACAATAATGTTTTTCTGCCACACAAGCCTTAATTTTCTTGACTTGGACTGGGGTAGATGACAATATCTTTCTGACACACAAGCCTTAATTTTCATGACTTGGACAGAGGTATATAATACATGTAATTTTTTTTTTATGCCACACAAGCCCTAATTTTCTGGACTTGGACAGGACTAGACAATAATGTCTTTCTGCCACACAAGCCTTAATTTTCTTGACTTGGACTGGAGTAGTTAATAATGTCTTTCTGCCACACAAGCCTTAATTTTCATGACTTGGACAGAGGTATATAATACATGTAATGTTTTTTTTATGCCACACAAGCCCTAATTTTCTGGACTTGGACAGGGGTAGACAATAATGTCTTTCTGCCACACAAGCCTTAATTTTCTTGACTTGGACTGGGGTAGATGACAATATCTTTCTGACACACAAGCCTTAATTTTCATGACTTGAACAGAGGTACATGTATATAATACATGTAATGTTTTTTTTTTATGCCACACAAGCCCTAATTTTTTGGACTTGGACAGGGGTAGACAAAAATGTCTTTCTGCCACACAAGCCTTAATTTTCTTGACTTGGACAGGGGTAGATAATAATGTCTTTCTGTCACACAAGCCTTAATTTTCTTGACTTGGACAGGGGTAGACAATAATGTCTTTCTGCCACACAAGCCCTAATTTTCTTGACTTGGACAGGGGTAGACAATAATGTCTTTTTGCCACACAAGCCTTAATTTTCATGACTTGGACAGAGGTATATAATACATGTAATGTCTTTCTGCCACGCAAGCCCATTATTTTCTTTACTTGGACTGGGGTAGATAATAATGCCTTTCTGCCACACAAGCCCTAATTTTCTTGACTTGGACAGTGGTTCGGGTATATAATCGAGTAATGTTTTTATGCCACACAATCCTTAAATTTCTTGACTTGGACTGGGGTAGACAATAATGTTTTTCTGCCACACAAGCCTTAATTTTCTTGACTTGGACTGGGGTAGATGACAATATCTTTCTGACACACAATCCTTAATTTTCATGACTTGGACAGAGGTATATAATACATGTAATGGTTTTTTTATGCCACACAAGCCCTAATTTTCTGGACTTGGACAGGGGTAGACAATAATGTCTTTCTGCCACACAAGCCTTAATTTTCTTGACTTGGACAGGGGTAGATAATAATGTCTTTCTGTCACACAAGCCTTAATTTTCTTGACTGGGACAGGGGTAGGCAATAATGTCTTTCTGCCACACAAGCCCTAATTTTCTTGACTTGGACAGGGGTAGACAATAATGTCTTTCTGCCACACAAGCCTTAATTTTCATGACTTGGACAGAGGTATATAATACATGTAATGTCTTTCTGCCACACAAGCCCATTATTTTCTTGACTTGGACTGGGGTAGATAATAATGCCTTTCTGCCACACAAGCCCTAATTTTCTTGACTTGGACAGTGGTTCAGGTATATAATCGAGTAATGTATTTATGCCACACAAGCCTTAAATTTCTTGACTTGGACTGGGGTAGACAATAATGTTTTTCTGCCACACAAGCCTTAATTTTCTTGACTTGGACTGGGGTAGATGACAATATCTTTCTGACACACAAGCCTTAATTTTCATGACTTGGACAGAGGTATATAATACATGTAATGTTTTTTTTATGCCACATAAGCCTTAATTTTCTTGACTTGGACAGGGGTAGATAATGTCTTTTTGTCACACTAGCCTTAATTGTCTTGACTGGGACAATTAGGGTAGATGATGATTATGATGTATTTTTTTTGCACACAAACTTTACTTTTTGTGACTTTGACAGGTATAGATGATTTGGTATCATCCTGCTACACAAGCCTTAAATTGTAATACAAAGTTTTAGTATGTGGTCGTGAATTTGGTTCAAATGAACATATTGGAAGCATATGCGATCCTACAATATTCACTGATTGTTGTCGCGGTCGAAATCGACTCGAAAGTTATGAAATTGTAAATAATAAACACTTCATGTTGTATAGCTCCCTCTCAAGGTCCAGATATTAATTAAGCTATAAAACAATGTTTCTTGACTAAAATCGACTGATAAGCTATTCCCGTTCGGAAATTATATACAACTACATATTCTGAGATGTTCATGGTCGCATCTACCATTGTACGGCCGTAGGAGCTATTTGAAATTTATCAAAATTTACTGGGAGCACCGGTAAATCTTAATATTCAATTTTTCTTGAAAGCAGATGTGTTTTAAGGGTTAAAATTACTAGTGCTTTTAATACATCCACATCCACAGGGGCATCCAAATATATCAAAATTGTAAAGATTCACTATCCACCCATTTTCCAAAATTTCCCAAAACTTTGTAATACCTTTAATTAATTTCATGACTTTGACAGGCATGGATTATTATACAAATAATGAATGGTTATGAGTTCAATAGTACAAATATTTTCATGAGTTGAATTTTTATCCATGGTTGTTGCAATAATTTTTGTTCTTTACTATTTCTACTAACATTATTGTGTGCTATCACAATCATGATTGTTTCATTTTCCCTTTAAAGCAGGCGCGTAGCCAGAGTCGAGAATGGAACAACAAATCGTCTTCTTTCTCTAATAATTTCATTAAACTATGAAAGGTCAAAGCTTACGCACTTTGCGCAAGAGAGGGGGGGGGGGGGTGGGAACTGAATTCAGACAAGAATTAATAATCGAGAATGGTACAACAAATCCTCTTCTTTCTCTAATAATTTAATGAAACATCAAAGCTTCCACGTTTCGCGCGGGAGGGGGGAAACTGAATTCAGACAAGGATTAAGAGTCGAGAATGGAACAACGAATCATATTCTTTCTCCAATAATTGCATTAAACAATGAAAGGTCAAAGCTTCCGCGCTTCGCGCCGGAGGGGGAGGGGGAACCAAATTCAGACAAGGAAAAAGGGTCGAGAATGGTACAATGAATCGTCTTCTTTCTCTAATAATTTAATGAAATTATGAAAGGTCACAGCTTACGCGCTTTGCGCAGGAGGGGGAGGGGCAACTCAATTAAAACAAGAAATATGAGTCGAGAATGATACAACAAATCAGCACTTTCACAAAATACATATTATGCTCATATTTTTGCTCGCTCATTTCGCTCACTAGCCGAATTGTGAACTAGAAAATTACCTTTTCGGGCAAGAGGCTTCAACCCCCCCCCCCCCCCCCCGATGAAAATGTCAAAAATATGTATAACTTAAAAACGGGGAATGTTGATATCGGACAATAGCGATCCTCTACTCCTATTATGAATAGCGACCCTCTTCTTCTATTATGAATAGCGACCCTCTACTCCTATTATAAATAGCGACCCTCTTCTCCTATTATGAATAGCGACCCTCTTCATCGATTATGAATAATGACCCTTATGAATAATGACCCTTATGAATAGCGACCCTCTTCTTCCTATTATGAATAACGACCCTCTACTCCTATTATGAATAGCGACCCTCTACTCCTATTATGAATAGCGACCCTCTTCTCCTATTATGAATAGCGACCCTCATTTCGTATTAAGAATAGCAACCCTCTACTCCTATTATGAATAACGACCCTCATTTCTTTTTATGAATAGCGACCCTCATTTCGTATTATGAATAGCGACCCTCTACTTCTATTATGAATAGCAACCCTCATTTTGCATTATGAATAGCGACCCTCATTTCGTATTATGAATAGCGACCCTCATTTCGTATTATAACTAGCGACCCTCTTTCTGTGTTATGAATACCGACCCTTTTGTAATATTATGAATAGGGACCCTCATGAATAACGACCCCGATTTCGTATTATGAATAGCGACCCTCTTCTAATATTATGAATACCGACCCTCTTCTTTCATTATGAATAGCGGTCCTAATGAATAATGACCCTTATGAATAATGACCCTTTTCTCCAATTATGAAAAGCAGACCTTATGAATAGCGGTCGTTATGAATAGCGAACCTTACATGTATGAATAGCGGTCCTTATGAATAGCGACATTGACCCTGCAGTACAGTGGTCTGAAATCAGATTATTACTTACTGGCTCTATAACTCTTAAAGAGAAGGTTGAGTTCTGGGAAGAGGTGAAAAATAATTTGTGAGCGTTATCATTCCTATTATGCAAGTGTGGAAGAACATCAGATAAGACATGTTCCCTTAAAAAGCATGGCTCTTCAAATGCCTTCATATTCTAAATATGTCATGTAACATCGTAAAACTCGGGGGAATAGCCTTTTTACGCCACGTGGTTGTGTAGTCACATATACATCTTTCTGTGTACAGTGTTTGTAACTTTACCAAGACTTGGCCAAATTTCTTATCATTTTGATGATTCCAGAACCTTGCAATACACACAAATTCTTATATATGCTAGATGATCAACCTTTTCTGGTCGATTCCACACCGTTTCTTTCACAATGCAATCGCAAAACCAGAACTCAACTTCATCTTTTAGTCGATTCAACAACTAATAGTCGTTATTTTCCCACTTAAAGACATTTTCAAGCCCCCTTTTTTTTCGGAAAGTTCTAAATTAATATTGTCTTTCAAATGCTGTTGGAATTTAACCTTTTCATTTTTGGGGCCTGCAAATGGGACATAGTACCTTTAAAGTTCCAGATATGTGTAAAACGTATTCCATTAGCAAATAATGAAATACTCAACTTTGCCTCTGAAGAAATAAAAATTCTTCATAGTTGCGTGACATATTCTTTTTGTCAATACTCCTCTTTGAAAATCCATTGGCAAAGTGATTTTGAGAATTTTAGTGGATATCTGAATTTAAAGTGAATTTTGATGTGGAATTTTGAAATCTTAATGAATTTTGATATTTGGAATCTCCTCATAGTTTATGAATTTCAAAGTTTAAATTCATCCAATGTACAGAAACCCAAGTGCTTATTGTCGATGAATATACAGTGTACTCGCAACTTTGCCAGCCAATAGATATTAGCAGTCGTCAAGTTTAGGTGATATAATTTTGTTTTGTCAATACTCCTCTTTGAAAACCCATCGGCAAAGTGATTTTGAGAATTTTAATGGATATCTGCATTTAAAGTGAATTTTGATGTGGAATTTGGAAATCTTAATGAATTTTGATATTTGGAATCTCCTCATAGTTCATGAATTTCAAAGTTTAAATTCATCCAATGTACAGAAAGCCAGTGCTTATTGTCGATGAATATACTCGCAACTTTGCCAGCCAATAGATATTAGCAGTCGTCAAGTTTAGGTGATATAATTTTGTTTTGTTAATACTTCTTTTTGAAAATCCAACGGCAAAGTGATTTTGAGAATTTTAATGGATATCTGCATTTAAAGGGAAAGTCCACCCCCAAAATAAGTTTGTTTCGATAGAGGCAGAATAATAAGAAAATCAGGTGAGTGAAAGTTTGAGCAAATTCTGAATGAAAATAAGAAAGTTATGAATTATTGAAGTTGTGATCAATCAAATACAAATTGGCAACTCTGTGACTTATTATACGAGCTCTCCTTCATTTGCTTTGTGCATAATATTCCATAAAATCATGTTTTCTTCGTTATTGATGACGGAATATATATTTGTTCCTTGCAGGGGGAGTATAGAAACATATTTGCAATTATTATATTTAGGGTGCATGTATGGTTGAAATTTTTCTTGAGGGAAAATGAAAATTTTAGATTTTTTTAGTACTAACCAAATGGAAGTTGAGCTCGCATGATACCTCATAGAGTTGCCAATTTGTGTTTAATTGATCACAACTTAAAAAATCCTAACTTCCTTATTTTTAATCGGAATTTGCTCAAACTTTCACTGACTTGTTTCTCTCATTTTTCTACTCCTATTAAAAAAACAACTTAATTTCAGGGTGGACTTTCCCTTTAAAGTGAATTTTGATGTAGAATTGGAAAATATTAATGAAGTTTGATATTTGGAATATCCTCATAGTTTATGAATTTCAAAGTTTAAATTCATCCAATGTACAGAAAGCCAGTGGTTATTGCCGATGAATTTACTCGCAACTTTGCCAGCCAATAGATATTAGCAGACTGTATCTTCCAACCAAATATAAAAAGTGACTTGTTAATGTGTATATACTTACAGTGTTTAAGTGACAACCAGTTATTTATAGGCATCTGGAGCAGTATTCTGAAAATTGTTATACCGTAATAGTTTTTTGTAAAATTTTGCTGTATCTTTCCTCTCATCTCTTTAGCCCATGCTCACTTCAGCTGCTCATGTTATCCATATTTTGTAATGTTTGAATTAGACAAGGAAAATGTTGATAAAAGTGTTACTTGTAATTGTTACTTCAAGTGTTATTAAATTGCATTTCTGTTGTTGTGTGCGGTTTATAGTGATATGGTGTTTTTTTATACATTTAATACTTGGTGACATGTAGTGAATTCTAAAGACACATGGAACAAGTCTTTTTAGGATTAAATTATCACAAGCAGTTCGTAGTGAGATCAATGGTCACATAAATAGTTTTAATTCTTTTTAGATGGAAGTAATTTTATCTTGACTTAAAAAAAATGATATATAGCATTGTATGCAATACATTATGACAAGCTCCTTGGCTTTTCATTGGTTCCTCCACAGCATTGGAATATTATTGCATTACCTGTATTATAAGTGTGTGATGTTTCTATTCAATGAGGAAAAAAGATAAATCAATTTTTTGGTCATTCAGAAGTCACACTGTTCAGTTGTGAGGTCCAAAGACACAGAAATAAATAGTTGTATACTTTTTGGACATCAAGTTTTTTAGGCACACAAGCCTTAATTTTCTTGACTTGGACAGGGTAGCTGATCGTCTTTTCTGCCACACAAGCCTCAATTTTCACGACTTAGGCGGATAAATGATGTGTTTTTGCGGGACACAAGCCTTAATTTTCCTGACTTGGATAGAGGTAGACAATAATGTCTTTTGGGCATGCAAGCCTTAATTTTAATTTTAGAAACCAGTCTCAACACATATTGTATTAAAAAACACACAAGATGCATTTTCATTTAGTTTTAGACAAACACACAAGAAGTTGGGAATTAAGACACACAAGTAGTCTTTAGAAGGAAAAAATGAAAAGACACACAAGATACCCCTTTTTTCAGACACACAAGACAAAAATCTCACAAGCATACTGTCGTGAGTAGTGCCGTCCGTCCGTCCGTACGTACGTCCGTCCGTACGTCCCGTTCTCGTGATCGTGTTATCTGAAGAACCGATTGATGGATTCCTGCCAAACTTTGGTCATGTATGTATCTTGCAGAGCCGATGAACTGATTAGATTTTGGGGTCACGAGGTCAAAGGTCAAAGGTCACAGGGCTCATTATGTATGCAAAAACTGCTCGTGATCGCGTTATCTGAAGAACCGATTGATGGATTCCTGCTAAACTTTGGTCATGTATGTATCTTGCAGAGCCGATGAACTGATTAGATTTTGGGGTCACGAGGTCAAAGGTCAAAGTTCACAGGGCTCATTATGTATGCAAAAACTGCTTGTGATCGCGTTATCTGAAGAACCGATTGATGGATTCCTGCCAAACTTTGGTCATGTATGTATCTTGCAGAGCCGATGAACTGATTAGATTTTGGGGTCACGAGGTCAAAGGTCAAAGGTCACGACTCATTATGTATGCAAAAACAGCTCGTGATCGCGTTATCTGAAGAACCGATTGATGGATTCCTGCCAAACTTTGGTCATGTATGTATCTTGCAGAGCCGATGAACTGATTAGATTTTGGGGTCACGAGGTCAAAGGTCAAAGGTCACGACTCATTATGTATGCAAAAACAGCTCGTGATCGCGTTATCTCAAGAACCGATTGATGGATTCCTGCCAAACTTAGGTCATGTATGTTACTTGCAGAGCTGATGAACTGATTAGATTTTGGGGTCATGAGGTCAAGGTCAAAGGTCATGCGGCTCATTATATATGCAAAAATAGCTTGTGATCGCATTATAATTAGAACAGATTGATGGATTCCTGCCAAACTTAGATCATGTATGTATCTTGCAGAGCCAATGAACTGAGTAGATTCTTGGGTCATGAGGTCAAAGGTCAAAGGTCATGGGCTCATTATGTATGCAAAAATAGCTTGTGAACGCATTCTCATTAGAACTGACAGATGGATTACTATTTAACTCGGGACATCTTGCAGAGCCAATGAACTGAGTAGATGTTAGGGTCATGAGGTCAAAGATCAAAGGGTCATATATGAGAAATTGCTTGTAATCACGATATTCTGAGAACCTGTTAATGGATTACAATTGAACTTGAATTTGAAAAATTTCTTCTGTTTGGTTTGTAAAACTGCTCTATGACGGAGGCATCATTTCGACTGCGCGCAGTCGAAGTTCCATCTAGTTTAACATGTTGCACCCTCTATTGAAATCTCAAAATTTTCAAACACCACTGTTAAAAACTCACCAGAATACACTCAACCAACAACTAATAGTCAACCTAAAAAGTAGTAAAATGCAACCAATTTTATTTACCAATGTTGGACAAAATACTTTGATCATTTTAATCAGAAATCTATTGTCGATCCTGGCTAATTGTCGCTTTGAAATTATTGTGTGCATTTCTTGGTTGCTGCTTGTGCTGAATCTCTGTGTAAATTCGATGTACACAAATTCAGGCGTAAAAAGTGTTCTGTTCAAAATATATAGCTTCATACAATCAATGTAAATCTAATCATTTTATATTATGATCAGTAACATTTTGATTTTATTTTACTATCTTCTCTATTGTAGGACGAAGCAAGTGGTACTTTCAGACTTGAAGCTATCCCAGTGGAGATCATTTAAACGAGCAGCACCAGAAGGGAAAGGATTGTCCAGGAAAACCAAGAAGAAAATTGTAGATGTCAAATTTGACAAGGCTCACCTCGAGCAGTTTAACGTTGTTTATGAAGATGTTCCCAAGAAACTTCCATTCAGCAGGCTTTTCAAACCTTTCGTCTTTGCAGGAGTTGTAAGTGGAAGCACAAAACTTTTCCTTTGACTTAGTTTCAAACTTTTAAGAAAAGATTCCCCCTTAGAATATAATTCAATAATTTAATAAAGTAAATAAAAGGCATAATTTTTTTAAAGCATTTAAAATTCAGCAGGATGATTCTAACATATATAATTGCACAGCCCCCTTCAAAATCCTAGAGGTATTATTTTTTGTAGCTGTGCCTTTGTCACATATCTTATATGACAGTGTTGTGTCTGTTAACCAAGCCTATATCAAAACAATATTGTTTGTTATTCCATTGTTGCTGAAATACAGCTGCAAGTTAAGAACATGCAGAAGTGTGGAAGTTTATTTCTCTTTTGTTGTCCTCCATAAACTATAAAAGAAAGTATTTTCTAACATGATAAGCCCCTTTATATCTTTATAGTTCACAGGATGTACCTTTGGTGGGGCAGCAATATGGCAATATGAAGAAGCACGAACCAGAGCAATCGACAGACTTAGACAGCATTACTCAGGTTTCTTTGATTCAAGAGAAAGAAAACAAGGAGAACTAAGAGAAATGGTAAAATGTACACCGGTACTTTTGTCTCTATACTGAACCTGTTGAAAACTATGTAATGTTTGTTTCAAGCTAGAAAGGCATCATTTTACATAGAGTCAACGTCCCTCTGGCTCCAAACTGTCAATATGTGGTATAGAGCAAGTCTAATCATATGAAATAAGTTTTATACCATTTGGGTCAAAGTCCAGAAACTTATAAAAGTATTTATCGAAGTCACAACAGTTTCATGCTGTGGAAAGGTATCAAATTGTAAATATTTGAAGTGGCCAGGATTTTAATTCCTGAAACACATCTGTGTAAAATAAATTCTGTACTTTCAACATACTGCTGTAGACATTGCATTATTTTGTATATGCTTTACTTTCTTATCATCATACTCAGTGAATAAAGATAAATATAAGCCACTAATCACTTCATTCATTACGTACTTGATCCAGATTGATACTTTGAAATGATTGTTTTAAATTGAATTAGATGCATTAAAATTAAATGCGTCTAATTCAGTGGGCAAAGCTACATTTATAATGACTTCATACTATACAAAGTAATAATTTTAAATCCAAATCAACTGGAAATATCTAGCCAACCTCAAATTTGTATTGTATTATTAGTTGCAGACATTGTTTAAATTGTCACGTTCATGTTCGGTTTGCATGTGTTCTCCCTTTTTTCCCGTAGACATAAAAATACAACATTAATTGTTTGCTTTTTCTTTTTCTCTTGTACTCGCGATACATTTTTTGTTGTGACCTGCTATTCTGTGCTATATATTTATGTAAAGTTACATGGATTGGAAAAGAAGACATTCTGGATATAGTTATTTAGTTAATCTTTTTCTTTTCCCAGCATCCATGTGACTCGCTTCAAACCTTACCGTTTTGTATTCTTGATTTTGTCTTTGCCGAATAGAATGATAATACAGTCAAACCTGCTGTAGTGTCCACCTGTCTACAAAGACCACATTTTTTGTTTCCCATGAAGATAATAATAATAATAATAAAGATTGATTTATTAAGCTCATAATAAACGGAAGTTTCACTGTGCGCTTTACAAAATTAAAAATAAGCATGTACAAGTATATTTGAATAGTTACAAGAATGAAATACAAAAACCTTAAGCTAAAGACTTGTAGATGAAAGAATGGTTTCTCATTGAAACATGTACTAAAGGAACCTGTCTACAAAGACCACTTTTTGTGTTTCCCTTGGGTGGTCACTATAGACAGGTTTGACTGTAATAGTAATGAATGATTGCATTGTTTTTAGATGAATCAATGGTACAGCAGATTGAGTGGAACCCAGAAGGTTGTCCTAGGAATCGTAGCAGCTAACATTGCAGTCTTTGCCTGCTGGAGGATACCAGCCATGCAGCATTTCATGATACAATGGTTTAGTGCAAACCCTGCTGCCAGTAAGTTCATTCATCTATTCATTTTGCCTTCTTTCTTCCTGCCTCCTGTCTATCACTTTATGTATGTTTGATTGCATCACTTCATACAGCCATCTCCATATCTTCTGATTTCTCTCCTCTGTTAATCCTTTTCTCTAAACTTTTTCAATTTTCTCTCCATCCATATCTTTTTGTATATTATTCAACATATTTCTCTGTTTATATCTCTATCTATTTGATGAATATATCCACAAAGATTAATTTGATTTTCTGGAAATGGATAAATCAATACACAACAAACAGAAACAAAGCATCAATACATATGAAACGGATTGAGAGAAACAATACGAGGAATCTGTTCCTTCTCTGTACAAGGATGAAGGAATATCCTCTGTGACCACACAAATTGTTTTGATAACTGCAATATATCAACTTATTGTAAGCTGGAAGAATAATTCATATATTATGATATTTAATATCTTTACAGGTGCCACGTGCCTACCAATGATCCTTTCTGTCTTTAGTCATCACTCCCTCTGGCATTTAGGAGTTAACATGTACGTCTTATGGAGTTTCTCTGGCAGTATAGGGAGTGTGCTCGGCAAGGAGCAGTTCCTTGCAATGTACCTCAGTGCTGGTAGGTATCTTGAGTTATTAGAGCAATTGCTTATGATTCTAGAAGGTCACCTGTCTTGGACTGTCAGTCTCTGGACAACTACCTCCAGACCTAGGATAATAACCCTTGGAAAATTACCAGACCCTTCAACCCCGGACAACTACCTGCTAGAACAATTACCTGCTACTCCCTAATTTGATTACCGTACCCACTTAAATCAATTGTCTGAGATAACAGTCTTCCTGGTACAAAACGTCTATTCTGTGATATGGAGCCCCTCCCAATTTGTACATATTTTGTATCACAAAGATAGAAATCTTTAAATCTGTTTTCTTTTTGTTGATACAGGTGTGTGGGCTTCCTTTGCAAGCTATGCTCTGAAGATAGCTACATCACGGTTCAACCCTTCGCTAGGGGCTGTAAGTATCTCAATATGTTAACCCGTAAACTCAATTATTTGATGTTATTCATACCATAGTCTTAAGTCTCCACCCAAAGGCTGTGATATTACAACCGTAAAAACAAATTGTTCTGTCGTCAATAATAATCCTTATTGCATATAATTTTGGAAGAACTTTTCCTCATTGCTCATGTATAACATTGACAAAAACAAATGTTATTAGTTTCTTATTCTTATCAAGTAGTAAACAGCTACCATAGTTTGTACACTGATAAAATAAAAAGCTTGTAAAAGCAGGTATATGAAAAACTTGTTCTTGTCTCTTGTTTTGTTAATTTATATTTATAGCTTTATATCTTTTTTACAGTATTCTGTACAATTTATCACATATTATTTATATGCACAAAAACTATTCATATAACATGCTGTCAATTAGTGAACCTTCATATAATATATTTGTTTCAATATCTGTTACTATACCAGTCAGGTGCAATAATGGCTGTCTTGGGAGCCGTTTGTGTTCAGTATCCTGATGCTAGATTAGCGATCGTCTTTCTGCCTTTCATCACCTTCTCCGCAAGCACGGTGAGTCATACCGGCAGCTAGCTTTAAAAATAACGCACTGCATCTTGGATGAATTCAGCTATATCAGCTGTAGTTGAAAGGTGATACAGAATTCGTGCAAGATCTTTGTGAACTGGTCTGCAGGCACGAACCCTTGTCAGTCGCTGTGCGTGACAGTGTCTGCGCAGTGAGACTATGCTGATAGCTTACTGCATAGGCCAGAGACTGACAGAGATAGGCTTTAGGAAGTGTGGTAAAGTGTCAAATTAGAGTCTGTCCCTGCAGACTACTGGTGAACAGTGTAAAAGAACGTGGTCTGTTTATGATGATGATGATGATGATGATGAGGATGATTAGGGTGATGATGATGATGATGACGATGGTGGTGGTGATGATGATGATAAAAAATTATTCCCTAAAGAAAAACAACACTCTCAAGGACAATCACTTTTTAAAGCTATTTTATGTTAAATTTAAACACCATCCACCCCATTTCAATGTCTTTTTATAGAATTGAAAAGCACTTTTGAGAAACAAGAAAACACAGGCAACAGTGACACATCCAATGATATGTCCATTTTGTTTTCTTTATTTTGTGTAGGGCCTTGTTGGTCTCCTTGGTATGGAGACTACAGGAGTTCTTCTTGGCTGGCAATTCTTTGATCATGCTGCTCATCTTGCTGGTTTATTGTTTGGATGGTGAGTAGGACACACACATATTTTGCTGTTTCCGTAGAGACTGACTGAAGATTTCATTTGGAGGATATTTTTGTGGAATAGAATGAAGAGGGATAGATAAAGGGGGGAAAGAAAGTTTTAATGTTTCTTTCTATGCAGTCATGGAAGACTAATTTAAAGAGATGGGAAATGACACTGTCCAATACTGTCTACATTTAGAGCACTTTATGTGTACCATTACAGAAAGAGGGATATATAGATAAAGAAAGAAAGATAGGAAGAGATACATCTATATAATTAGAGAGACAGGGGGAGGGAGGGAGGGAAAGAGATAGAAAGTGAGTTTTAAAAATAATAATGTGAGATATAGGAAATGACACTTCTGTACAACCTTTTTATGTGATATCAGTAGTAGATTTTTCTCATCATCTCGTTTTTGTACCAAATAAATATCTGCATAAAACCGGAACTTGAGAAGAGCACTGTTTCTTATACTTTACTTCGATATATCTGCTCATTTCAGTTTTTTGTTTTCTTACACAGCTACTACGTGAAGCATGGTCACAAGGTGTTATGGGACGAGAGACAACGCTACTTAGAGAGATGGCACAAACACAGAGGAAAACCTGGAGAGGCATGAATAGCAAGACTAAACAACAAACTCTCAAACTGTGTTACCAGTCTCTGTCTCAGTGAGAGATGGCACAAGCACAGAGGAATACCTAGCGAGGTCTGAATGACAAGACTAAACAAACTCTCAAACTGTGTTACCAGTCTCTGTCTCAGTGAGAGATGGCACAAGCACAGAGGAATACCTAGTGAGGTCCGAATGACAAGACTAAACATCAAGCTCTCAAAGTGTGCGATCATAATGATGTTGATCTGAGGAGGCTGGTCGTGAGCACCCTGGTGAAATGACCTCCATGGTTTTACGTGATGAAAACCGTTGAGGTCTGAATAAAAAGACTAAGCAACAAACTCTCAAACTGTAATCTTTACTATGGTGACTTGCTGGCTTTGATGATTAACTTGTTGTTTACCATTTGATTTTGGTATGACATGCATTATTTTTCTATAGACTCCAATCTAAATTATCTCATGTTTTAACAGGTTAAAACCATGGTGGAATGACGTGAATAGTATTGAGGTAAATGAGGAAGACGTAACTCTTGTTTATGAGACAGGAAAGTAAGCGTCTGTGATTGTCAACTTCATAATGCTGCAGGTCCAATTGAAAACTTGATAAATGATAATAAAAATGATGGCTCAATCTCTTGAAATTCATTAGAACTGGCTAGAGTCCCTTGGCTACAGTGTACACTTTAAAGCCCCACTGTCCTCCTTGTATCTACTTGATCCCTCTATATAGAAAACTTCCCCTATCAGTGCCTGTTGGTCCCCCATGATCCTCTTTTTCTTATGTTAATATTGACAGCTGAGTTGATGAGATAGGCACCTGTCAGTGACCTGGCTGGGTGGTCTAATCCCTTCTGGCCCAGTAGTATTGACGGTCTTTAAGAGCAAGGAAATACAAACTGTATTATCTAAGTAATGCCTTTGTATTTACGTTATACTCTGTTTGTGAATAATGCAAAACTCATTCAAGGCATAAATCAGTTTTTAAAAAATTGTCTATTTATTATGTGGTATGCATTTTACCTTTACACAATATAAAATATTGTCTTATATTAAAGATATTTAAGGCTTGACCAGCAGTTCAAATAAAGCTCTTATGAAACTCAACAAAATGAAATTAATAGTTTATGTATTGTTCAATTGAAAGGTGTCTTTTTTATATTTCTGATTTCAAAGAATGACCTGATGGAAAAGACATGTTTAGATGTAACTTTTTAGGATTCAAGGAGTATTTTGGAAATGCAATTGTTATTACTTTAACAATAATATCAGGCATGACTAAGATCTTTTTAAAATTCACTTAGTTGCATGGGTTCCTGAATAGAGCTTATGTAAGAAACCTTCAACTTGCAAGTCATTGGATATAAACAGCATTTATTGCTTGAAAATTGCTAGTCGGGTGCTGATATCTCTTATTATTAAAAAGTGATGTATGTCTTTTGGTCATAAATAGTTTTGGATTACATATATTTACCATTGGTTTTCATTTAACGGATTATCTCAAATGGTTGTCAGTGGCCAGAGTCAAGGTTTCATTTCTGATTTAGGGGTAAAATTTTGCTACCCCTCCCTCTCCCTTTTTTAAAATCAGTTTTCTGGCAAGCCTAGGTCAAATACATATTATACAGATAATGAATGGTTATGAGTTCAATAGTGCGAATATGTTCATGAGTTGAAAGATTAACATTCTATTCAACGAGGCGTCAGCCGAGTTGAATAGAATTAACGTTAATCTTTCAACGAATGAACATATTTGCACTATTAAACGAATGAAAAACATTCATTACCGTATTTGTTTTATACAACATCGAAAAAGACCTAATAGAACGTTAATCAACAAATTATGCTTTACTCCTTATAAAGATAAATTAAAGTTCGAGTCAAGCCTTCTCGATTACATGCAGATTGCCTTCGCGTCAGATACACGCAGGGATACGCGCACATGCAGCAGAGAGGTACGCAGTCTGCATATAACCAAAAATGCATGGCGCATATAACCAAAAATGCACGACCGTGCAATATACCATCTATTGAATATCATGTGACCAACAATCGTCCAATCAAATGACAAGGATCCACGTAGGTGTTGTATAAAACAGAATGAACACTCCTGTAGCATTGCTTATATACATAAACACAGTGTGTAGGCATTATTGCTTTTGTTTTCTACATGCCTTTGTTACGGACACATTACCATGATCTGTGCAAACCATTAGCATGTATGTAGCATGCTGCCATTGGTAACAAATTACTTGTAGGAAGGCTTTTATATTACACTCCATGCAAGAAGTCAGAAATTTTACTTATTTTCCAGCAGATTTGAACTCTTGAAGCATATGATTATGTTACAATCTATGATTGCAACCTATTTACTTGTACATACCGGTAATTACATTACCTGATGAGGGATGTACACTATTAAAAGTCATATTTACCACTTGCCATTGTGTTTTATATGTGTACTTTTGTTGTTGACTGCCTGATAGTTTTCCAGGGGGAGGGGTCCTATTTTTATTACTTTTTTTTTTTTTTTTTGTATACTTTCATTTAAAGGCCCTCTGCTTTCACATTCTTTACAACTTTGATATATTTGGATGCCCATGTGGATGTATTATAAGCACTAGAAAATTTAGCCCCTAATACACTTCTGCTTTCGAGAAAAATTGAATATAAAGATTTACCGGTGCTCCCGGTAAATTTTGATCAATTTCATATAGCGCCTACGGCTGTACAATGGTAGCTGCAACCATGAAAATCTCGGAATATGTAGTTGTGATATATAATTTACAAATGGGAATAGCTAATCGGTCGATCTTATTCAAGAAATATTGTTTTTATAGCTTAATTAATATTTTGACCTTGAGAGGGAGCTATCATGCAACATAAAGAGTTTATTATTTAAATTTTCATAATTTTAGACTCGATTTCAACCGCGACAACGATCACTGAATATTGTAGGATCGCATATGCTTCCAATGTGTTCATTTGAACCAAATTCATGACCCGATACCAAAACTTTGTATTACCTTTCAACTTTCAAGTCCATACTTCCACTTTCCATTCTTAGTCATGCCGTGAAACACGCAACTCACTTATTTTTAAATGTATATTCACTCACAAATTTTAAAACTGAAAGGTCCTCTGCCATCACATTCTTTAGTCACGCTCATGCTTCATATTATTAATAAACACAAATGCCCTCGATCTATTGTGATGGTTGGTGGGGAGAGTAAAATCCTCGCAGTAACTATAGATATTGCATGTTTATGATACAGTAACTCTATATTCAATCTTGAGACAAGACAATTGAAAGGTTAATAGATCTCTTAAAATCTATTTCATATTTGTTTCATAAAGAAATCTTTTATTTACAAAAACAGACATTTTCTCTGAATATCCCCAAATATAACAAACATATTGAAATTGTTTGACAGATAATTTGTAGGAAAAAAATATACATATTCAAAATACATGTACTACATAAATTAACATTCACCCAGAGAATAGATTCAAATTTTGACTTTTATCATTTCTAGATGAAACTATTTACCCTTACAGATTCATGTATCAAACCATGCTTGTCAACTTAGAAAATCTCATCATTGATACTTAAGAGGGAGGTACATCAGAACAGCGAAAAGTAGGAGAATGGTAGAAACAATTTGCTAATTTAAAAAAAATTAGATTAAGCCTATAAGTTATGACTTTTAAATTACAGCTCTCAATGAAAGCAATGAATTGGTCAAATGAAGCCACATGAATGCATTATTCTTCCCTAGTAAGCAAACAAAAGGGTTTTCTTTAAAAAGTAATAAATTTCTAAGATGCATGAACATGCACCAGGCGAATCCGACGATGCAATGACATTTTAATTGGTTAAATATGGCTATGAAATTGAACATGCGCACTGAGATGGGTAACTGGGTACAACACTTTAGCTAGACTTATTTGATGATACCTTTATTTCAGTATCAATTACTGGTACAGCAAATGGTTGCTTTGGTACATGTAGATGTAAATGTGCAATTCTTATCTCATTTGGCTTTAAAACACTTTTTTTTTTCATCATATTTCTGCTGTAGAACCGTTTATAAAACAAAAGCTGCATGTTTTGTAGCTCATGCATTAGTAAAAATGAACAAGTTGATCAAACAATAATGAGGGTAAAATAAACTTGGCAAAGCCTCGTGGCTTGTTCATTTTCCCTTATGTGACTAAACCAGCATATAGTGTTTTTTTCACTAATACGCTTGTAAGCGGATTATTTGTAATTTGGGAATTGTAAACTCACATTCATGCTGCTGGAGTTTAACATACTGTTAGATTTAATGGGCAGAGATGTTGAATTACATAAGTGCTATGTTTAATAAGCAGTGTGCCGCAATCACCTTTTCCCCAAAATATGATAAGGTTAAAAATAATTTAAAAAGGAAAGAATATACAAAAATAGTGACTCTTTTTTTATCAAACAGAAGAAACAAGTGAAAATATACTCTTGAAAATTATTCAAACTATCATGAACAGATTTCTAAATATGACACTATTTTCTTTTCATTAATCAGATTCCAGCTTTCAGACAATGTACTTCAGAACATCAAGGCTTCCCATACCATGCTATGTTAAACTGTAAAACCACAAACATCTGCAAACTATCCACCAATGTATTTTATACCATAACTCTTGAGGTTTCAATATTTGACAGTACAAAACCTTTCCACATCCCTACGAGCTAAATGATCCTGACATACACAAATTTCTGATTTTCTGAAGTCACCCCCTGCTACCACTTTCATTCATTGCAGATCGATAATATATAAATATCAGCAGTCCTCTAACTTCCCCCTTGAAATTCTCCCTATTAAAACAAGAACAATGCTACCTGTATAAATACACATACCATTCTAAAGACTTCAAATTGGTTTTATTCACAAAATTGTATAAACCACTAGCAGACCGAAAGGCACGAAAGGCAATTTAAGAAAGATACAACCATTTCATCTTTTGTGCAATTTTTCTTGTTATACTCACAATGTATGACTACACATGAATCTATAAAGAGTTATAAATATTTTAATCCCATAAACGAAGGGAGATTATAGGTGAAGTGAGAAATCCACTTAACGCAAGAAAACATTTGTGACAGGATAGAGAATTATACATTAATTTCAGTGAAAACTATACAAATTACTATTATTTGTTTTAAGGCTATCCAAAGCTTTGTGAAATGGAACAAAACCATTTTTTTTTTAAATCCTTGGACCTTTATGACCTGAACTAATACTGTCCCTCGCATCAAGGCTATAAAGTAATAACCAACAATTCCTTTGTTTTGTAACTGCGTAAGTGGACTGCAGAAAATAAACAAAGTGCCTTGATTTATTGTACCTCAGTACAACACCAGCCAGATAGGCATCTAGGCAGCGTTTCACAAACCATCAATAGTACAAGTTCACTGACTGCCCTTTGGAATGCATGTATTAAATTTAACATGTGTTTCAATGGGATGTCGGCGAACCTGTACTTGTGATGGTTTTGTGAAATTGTACCTCGACTGACAATAGACCCAAAGAACAATAATTACACTACCCCAAATTGCCAAGACACAGTCAGTTTGGAGTCGGTTTGGCGGTGACTGTGGTATTACATTACAGCATTGCTGAGGATGTATTCAAGTAGTACTGACATACTATATGTTTATAGGAAAATGTCCCAACAAAATAAAGACAAGACGGCTAAATAATGGTATGATCGTCTCTTTGAAGCCACAGTTGCTGATCAAACGGATCATAACACACCGGAGACTGTCAAAAGGCTAGGTCTAGTTGAAGGGGAATTTAGAGTTAAAACCTTGCTACATGTAATTCTGTACTTCGGAAGGAATTGAAGCTGAATGAATGATGTACTACATGTATATCAAACTGGAGATGTGAGCCTGTTAATATTGAGCTAACACTAGTTGAAGTTAAATTTAAAGTTGAAACCACCGCCGCCTCCGCTACCAAAAGGATTAAAACCGAATGGATGTCCATGATGATGGCCTTGGTTTTTCTGCTGTTCAGGGTCTAAGGGATCCTCACCAGCGTCAAACTTCTCCCTCATTTCTGAAGGAATAAGAAACAAATGAGAAAAATTATTATACGAATTAGGTGATAATATTTTAAAAGACAATAATAAGACAAGTCTAAGAAAACAATCATTGGTCATTAGAATTATAATAATGATGATGATTGCAATGATAATATTAATGATAATAATAATAATATTATTAATGATAATGAAAATAATAATAAATATACTTCTACTACAACTAATAATAGTAACAATATTGCAACAATTTAATGCAACAATAATACTGATAATGATAATCAAAATGAATCATGACTTTTAAGATACTAATAGAAACCAACTTGTGTATGTTGGCAATATGTCATCCTCTTACAATTGATAAATAAAGAAGTTTATAAATATTGATAATTACAAAATATCATAATCATAATCATTTTGCCACAGTCTACCGCATTGAGAAAAAAAAAGTAACTTTTAAATTAAAAAGGATACTCAAGTACATTGTTGCGAGCAGCTCCTCATCCCCACTTTCCATTCATTCATTACACTAGAAATCATGCTGGTTTACCGCTGTGTATGTGAATCATACCTGGGGTTGTGAGTACTTCTTTAGCATCAGCGATGTCCATGAATTTCTTCTCTGCTTTGGATTTTTCTTCTCCTTCTTCATGTTTATCCGGATGCCATATCATGGCGAGCTGACGATAGGCCTTCAATATGTCCTTTTTTACTGCATTTCTGCAAGAACATGTATGAAAGAAACATAGTCAATTCAATTCAATCCAATTTCGGTTTATTAATATCAACATATATGTACAATGCAGTAGTCCAGGGACTAATAATGCAATGTTTACATAAAATGTGCATAAAAACAGGAATGATTATATAAATGTACAATAAAAATGATAAAAGATAAAGTTAACATTATTGTTCATACCTCAAGTTATATACATATATAAATAAATGATAATAGATGGATGAACAACCTATAACAGTAACTTGAAATGTTGAACCAATTATTGCAAGTAAACATAATCTTTAAATTTAAAAAAAAAAAAACAACAACGTTAAACCTACACCCGAGTTCTAAATGCTGTTGCATAACCAACTGAAGAATTTTATCATTTTGGGTTGCATTCATGTAAGGTGATATGTAGGATTTTTTTTTCTTTAAATACAAATAGTTAGCATGCAACCAAGAAAAAGGAGGAAAAGGAGGAGGACCTTCATCCAGGATTTTTGATTTCGAGCCCCTAAATATTAAGTATAAATATTAACATTAAAATTAAACATAAATGATTTAATGGCGAAGTCACTTTTATGTTTGTAACTCCATGCATCATGAAATCACAAAAAGCTTTGATTTCATATGATCTTACCTTCTGACTCCTAATATTTTGTAGTAATCTCTTTTCTTGGATTGTTTTAAAAGTTTCTGCGCTCTATCTAATCCTTCTTGTGTTCTTTGAATATCGTCTACTTCTTTGGCTTTCTGGTAATCATTTACAGCTGAAAGAAGAAAGGGAGAAACAATAAAAATGGTCAGAGAAGTTGATGCAAATACAATTTACGGACATGTCTGTTCACTTTGCAATTCTGTTTCATTGAACTGAAAGTCCTCGTAAGTTGTACAAATCAATGTTGGATTTACTTCTTTTGATGGGGGAAGATGTCATGGTATAGGGGTTCATTCACTTGACCCCCAATCCAAAGGTTGAGGGTTCGAATCTCAGCCCTGCACCTAATGTCTTTTGGCAAGACATTAATCTACATTTGCCACTCTCTACCCAGGTATAAATTGGTACCTGGCAATCACGGGACGTTGTGGCATGCGCCTGTAATCCAGCTAACAGTGGAAGTTACAAACTGATTCAGTCGAGGATGCAGGTTCGAAACGAGTCACGTCTTTCGGATGGTGACGTTAAAAGTCTGTCCCCAGACGTAAATAATCATATCTGATTGATACAGGTCTGTAAAAACCCAATTACACACACACACACACACACACACAGTGGGGTAATAATAATTGTAGGGTCCTCGGGAAAAACAGCATTGAAGCTGATGAGGTTTTCCTGGGTAAACAAAATCATTGTCGTCGTCATCATCATCATTATTTGCATTATTATTATTGTTATTATTATTATTATTATTATGATTATTATGAGTAGTATTAGAAGCAGAAGTAGTAGTAGTTGTAGTATCAGTATTATTATTATTACTATCATTATTGACGTTTATTTGTTGTTTTATGAATATTGACAGCTGAGCTGGAATACAATCAAGTCTAATAAGTCACTCACCTTCTTCATACATTTCATCTTGGATATATGTCTCAGCTCTGTCTATTAGTACATCTATATTCTCTGGATCGTCTTTCAATACCCGTGTACACATCTTCATTGCTTCAGGTAATTTTTGGCCCTGTCAAGTAATAACATTATATATATGGTAAGTCCTCTTTATTTCAGTGGAAGAAAAACAAAGGAGATACCCAGGTCCTCTACCAAAAAGAGAGAAATAAAGTGTCCTGTTCAACTCAACTGACAATCAGCAGGGTCATCAATATTTAGTATTACAATACAATAACATATATATAATAACAAATACAGTAACAAATACAATAATACAATAACAAATACGTGTACCGTAAAAAAATTCAATAAAAAATAAAGTTTAATAATAAATTTCACTTTGACAAGCATGTCAATTAACTATTAAAGAGAGATATCAATGCTAAAAACTTGAATTGCAGAACTTTTTTTGAGGGGTTTATTTACTTTCTGATGAGGACTACTTGAGGGAAGGTTGAAAGAAAGTGTTTATTGCAAGTTGGAATTTGGAAATATAGTGGGAAATTGTTATAAAGAGCTCAAAAGTAACAAGATATCAGTTTTACTGGTTACAGCTCTGTATATATTCTTTTTTTTACCCTGACATAAAACATAATTTTCATGGTTCCAATGTCATTGTTATAACGAGTTTCCAATGTACAGATGTTTGATTGTGGATTGAGGAATGTAATCAAAGAAATACATTCTTACCACAGCCATCAATATACAGAGTTTGGCCAATGTGCTTCTAGTTGGTTACAACATGGTAAATACTGCTTAGTTGGGCAAGCATGACATAAAAGAGTTGGCACCATGTTGTGTGACCTACTGAAACCAAGTTGGCCAAGTTCTGTATAAAGATGGCTCTGATTCTTACCATTCTATAAGCATGACATATCCTTGCGTTTGCCCTGAGTTCATAAACACCTCCTTTCCCTGCAGCCTCTATCGACGATTCTAACTTGCCTACAGCATCATCATACCTTAGAAGGAAAAGAAAAAAAACAATAATAGTTGGAGAAAAAAAATAACACTAATATTATATTCATTTATGTAAATTTATGTGAATTAAAGGCTAAGAGAGAAAAAACAAACAAGTGGAGACAAAAGAGGTAATAAATATCACCGACTAGTAAAGCCGAGAATAGCCAAAGGTTAATTCATGTTCTAATGTTATACATAACAGATATAATATAATCAGGTAAAGAGGAATATTACTGAGGAGATGGACAGGGACAGGGACAGGGACAGAGAGAGAGAGAGAGTGAAAGAGAGAGAGAGAGAGAGAGAGAGAGAGGGAGAGAGAGAGAGGGGGAGAGATAGAGAGAGAGAGAAAGAGAGAGAGAGAAGGGGGCAGGGGGCAGGGGAAGGACAGAGGACAAGCTTAAACTGAATAAACTGAATGCAACTACTTTTCTTTTATCATAATCATTATTACCCACCTTCCATCGCGGATATAGTTTTCAGCAGCATCCAAAAATCTCTTGATCTTCTTCAGAACTTTATAAAGAGGGAAGCACTCCTTATGATCAGGATCAAGTTTCAAACATTCTCGGATATCGCTAAAGAATCAAACAGAGCAAAATCAAATAAATATACATGTTGGGCAAACACCTAACATCTGTATAATGTGTTGTAAAGATACATAGTTAAGTTTTAACTGTTTGAGCGTCGTCTACCTGCAATTCTGTTTATTTTGTAGCTTAAACATGAATTGAGCCTGATGGTGTCATGTTTCTAACCTTTTCCAAATAAATCTAAGTTTCTAATAGAACCCTCGTGACAAGAATAATCAGAACAAGGAGTAAGTCTAGAGCCCCAACATAGTCCAATTACAGCCATTTATAAAGACCAATTATAAAACGAGACTTCTCCAGAACCCTCATTTCTAGACCAATCATACTACTACTCTAGAACCTGATCAAGGTCCCTCAACCTGTTAGGTATACCTCCAAATCATCAAGGAATAAGACTTACTCAGAAGCACAATTCCAAGACTAATCAGGGCTAAGACTTCAATTTTCATATAAGTTTAGAACTGAGGACTATAGTATTTGAGAATATGCATTACAAGGCCAATATGCAGAGATGCCAACCCTATAGGATGGCTGTCAGTAACATTTACCATATTTGTCCGTAACAAATGGGGGTCTTCCCGTAACGCAAAACATCACAGCATAATTTTCGCGCAAAACGTACACAAACACCCAATCACTCTTACTGCATTTCGAACCTACCATTTTTAAGTCCAAAATAAAGATGTGCATAAAAACATTTTTTTTAAAATCTATTTCCAGTCAAAGGATCTCCTCCTCGGGTACTTGCTCTTTTGAGTGAATCCATGATAATATTCAGGAAGAAAACACCTCGTTCAAGCGTCGAATGGCAAATTCAAATCCACAGTCAAATGGCAGAACTCGTATCCTACACACGCACACGTACACTCACCAGTAGTACCACCACAGACACACCAGCCCAGGCCGCTAGGGCCGGCGTTCATGAACAACACACCGTATACCGCACTATTGCAATGCGCGCGCTGAATCACCGAAGTCTTCGCTACTATACTATGAATGGGTATTGCGGGCGCCGCGCGCACGATCATCTACCCACATGCTCCCCCCAAAAGGCACGACCGCACGTAGCATACGTAGCGGCCGTGTTGTTTCTGAATTAAACAAGATGGCGGCGGACGGACCATGTGCGCAAAAATGCCTATCCAGTGTAGTCAAATTCAGTGAACTTATGAGTTCTTAAATGCGTGCGACATGCAGCGCTGTGTACGGAGGCTATGTGATAAGGCGGCATTCGCTATAATGTACTTTTGTTTATCGTTTCCCCGTAACCTTTTGATTGTTTACCGTAACGCCGTAACAAGACCATTAAAACCGTAACAAATACGGCGAAACCGTAACGGTTGGCATCTCTGCCAATATGGACTACGAGTTATCCTCTAGAGCCCCATTTACGACTTACTCAAGAGCCCTATCTCACGACAAAATATGACTACCGGTAGGACTTAAAATAGTCAAGAGCCCCAGACAAAACAAGACTAGGACTTACTCTAAGGCCATATCCAGATCTCCCATACTGTCATGCGTTCTACTCATTTCAAGATAGACCTCTGTGCTGTCTGGAACTAGTTTAGTCACTGATCTAAGATCATCGATGGCCTTGTATAACTCTCCAAGCTGTGTGTAGACTTTTGCTCGTTTCCTGTGCATATCTGCATTCCAGGGTAAATACTGTGAACAAAAGAACAAGATTCAAGATTTTATTGTCCATAATATAATACAGAAACTTGTTTTCTATTGGTGTAACATGTACATGTAATATATAAAACAATAGACAAAAACATGGTGTCGTGTGCTGAAAGCCAGAAGGGCGTCAAGACTCTATAAAGAAAAAGTCTATGAGCAGGTACGGTCCTCCGGCTTTCAGCACAAAACATGACAAAACAGTGACTTTATACATAGCAAGAATTTTAAATACCATTCAAGGGACATCATATATCAAATAAAAGACACATAACATATCAAAATGCTACAGCAAAGTGAATAGTTAGTAGAGGTGAGAAAAACATATCTGAGCTACAAAGACCCCTAAATCACATATATGTGTTTTATAAGATAAAGAAATGTGAATTGCACTAAACTTACGGTATGTCATTATTTTGCAGCGATAGTTTATTTGAGGTGGGTTATCATTACCATACTGTATGAGATCAAGCCTTAATTTATTAAGGAACAATTTTTGAGGGGCTAGGGAAATTAATTCTCAAACAGCGGTTTATTTTCCCTTTGTCATTTAATATCCAAAGTCCGCATCTAAAGAGATTTTATATCATTATGTGAAATGCGCTATATAAGAATGACATACTAGTATTATTATTATTACAAATATCAATGATTTTCTTTTTGTTGTTGGTTTTCTGATGCATGAGTCATTTCTAATTGCAGAAAGTGTAATGTTGATTGACTTTTTAAATTGTCACTACCCTTTGTATTGATCCTAACAAATGTAACTACTGTCTTACCATAAGAACTTTTGAGTAGGCATCTAATGCTTGCTCGTGTTGATTTGATTGGAACAGTTGATCTCCTAACGTTATTCGCTCCTCAACAGTACGAGTCATTCCAAGTTGCTTGTCGGCCTCTTTATTTGAAGGATCATATTTCAACTGTCAGCAGAAAGAAAATAAGGAGAGGAGAACAATCAGTGACATCTTTTAATTTGATTGACTTGAGCTCCAAATAAAGTAGACTTAGCACTCGTCATGTATATCACCTGTCATTTGAAATTGAAACTATGTCCATATTCCTATTCCTTTGTCAGTATTTTGTGGGTGGTTAACTCTAAATCAAACTTACAATGCATCTTGTCATGTATTCTTGAACCCAAGCAAATCAATAAAGCAGCACTTTACAAAATTAAATGATTTATCACTTCCTTATCAAACAACCATCCACTATACAGAGAAAAATCCTTGAATTACAGGATAATAATACAAGTGCTTGTTATGTTTCAGTGTATATCATGATTAATAATTGTAATAGTATGTTTTTAGCTATGGAGATTAGCCTCATCAGCATTACTACTGGTCTCCCTAAGGGCCCTGCAATTATATATTACCTTGGCATTAGCTGAACTACCATAATAAGATGATCACAAATGTTTCCTTCCGGGTACCTACATGTATCTACTTCACCTGGGTGGAGAGAGCCAAATGTACCGTTTGCCAAAGGAGGCTGGTAATAATAATAATAATAATAATAATATTTAGAATTTATATAACGCTTAATACAAATGTCTCTAGTAGCTGCTAACTGCACAGGGGGGTGTTTCACAAAGATCCTAAGTCGAAATTAACTCTAAGTTGATCTTAACAATTATGAAAAGTCTTTTGTAAAAGTTATTTTAAAAGGAATCGAATGTTGATTCACATCATTCATATTTTCTATTATCAAAGAATTTCATGTTCTTGATGTGGAATTTATGAAAAGTCTAAAATACTTCAATTTTTGCTTTTGAATATATTTTATTTTAAGGCTACAAATGGCTCTCCATAATGTTTAAGTCCAACTTAGAGTTAAGTTCCACAAAGGATCTTTGTAGAACACCCCCTTTAAGACTAAGTAATTTGTATGAATTGACAATTAGGATAAAAATCAATCTTATATCTCACCACTGCAGCGTAATCTTCACTAGCTTTAGCAAGATGTCCCAGTTTGAAGAGTACATTGCCATGATTAATGAGTGCAGGAGTGAAGTCTGACTTGAGAGTCATACTTTTCTTCAGGTCTGGTAGGGCTAGTTTGGACCTTCCCTGGGCCAGGTACACAGCAGCTCTCTTGTAGTAGGCCATGTAGTTGTTAGGGTCATTGTCTAAATGAACATACAAAATGAAAGAAAACACCTTTAAGATAAAGTTGAGTTCTGGTCATGCGATTGCATTCGGTAAGAAACGGTGTGGAATCAATCAGAAAAGGTTGATCATCTAGCATATATTGGTGTGTACTGCAATGTTCTGAAGTCATCAAAATGATAAGAAATTTGGCCCAGTCTTGGTAAAGTTACAGGCACTGTACACAGAAAGATCTATAAGGGACTACACAAACATGTGACATAACAATCTGTCCCGATTTTTATGATGTTACATGCCGCATTTTGAATATTAAGGCATTAGAGCCATGCTTTTCAGGGAACATTTTTTATCTGATGATCTTCCACACTTGCATAATACAATAACACTCACAAATTATTTTTCACCTCTTCCCAGAATTGCAGAACTCAACCTTTGTCTGCTTTAAATGCAAATTAAGAATACTGTTCATTTTTATATACTTTTTACTTTTTATACCGAAGTCGCACCATACATGTACCATGCACCAACTCTATTTTCTGGTCTTTGCATGCAATTTCGCATTACACCATACATCGTGGTAGGATACCAAGTTTGACTGTATATTAAATTCCTATATAGCACATTTTTTCTATGAGGCAAGATGCCAAAGATTGGTAATGCTTTTTACCTATTGCAGAATTGTATTGAGCCAGTGCATCAGCTAGTTGACCAGCAGCTAATAAAGTGTTTCCAGTCTGCATGTATCTCTTGGCTTCTGATTCAGAGTTGGCCTCTCCATCTACATAGAAAGAAAACAAAAACATAATTAATAGTAGGGTGTCTGAACGATTTTTCAATTTTCCCTTGGGGATCGTTTTTCCCAAAAAAAACATTTACTCAGAATAATACTTTTCAAATTTCAAGACTCACTGATGTTTACATCAAAAGATACAGCTCCCCCCCCCCCCCAAAAAAAAAAGAATAATAATAATAATAAAATAATAATAATAAATGAATAAATAAATAATAAAGAAATAAAAAAATAAAAAAATATAGGCAATATTCATCCAATTTTTGTCAGAATTGACGAAAAAGACTTAAATGCAGAGTTATTTTGTTGTGCTAAATTTAGCATGAAAAGAGGCTTAACAGAACTCCAAAAACACGTAGAGTAAAGGAGGGGGTTTTCGGCCGGTCCGTTGGATGCATGATAATATCCCTTTGAAATACATTGCATGATAGCATATCACATATCCCACACATACCATAACATGCCAGAGTCACTGAAGAACCACATTTGCAATGGAAAATATATCTTTAAACAATTTATATCACATTTTAGCGATGTAATCGGCAGTCCTGCTACCCGAATCTGAAAAATCGAGTATCTTACGCGTGTCTGTAAGGAATATGGGTACCATAAAAAGAGATGTATTTCAAGTATTTTTCAGATTTAGAGCCCGATTTTGTGTGAGTCGCAAGCTCAAAATTATCTCATCGCATGTATTAAATCAATGCAGCCGGACACCGCAACGCACACGGGATATCTCTGTCTAATTCAGATTCCAATTTCTGATCAACGCAGAGCTAGTTTTCGACCTGGCGAGCACCTGGAGCTCCGGCGTGGGATACATGCTCCGCCCGCTAGTGCTATACATTGTAGATCAGCGTTTCTTATTGACTTTGTACATGCGGTCGAAAACTCTTGTACATAGGCCTTGTAAGGTCTGTCTTGGAGTACGGACAAGCTGCATGGTCACCATACAGGATAGGTGAACAGAAGAGACTTGAAAGCGTCCAACGAAGAGCTACAAAGATGGTGCCTAGTCTGAAGAATCTTCCATACGAAACACGTCTGAGATACCTGAGCTACCGTCTCTTGCCCATCGCAGAAAGAGAGGAGATATGATTGACGTTTACAAGTACCTCCATGGCTTATACACCACTCAGACAAACCTACTACATTTATGCAAGGAACACAGAAACACGAGGCCATACTCTGAAACTAGAGAAGACATTTGCACATCTCGACATCAGGAAATTCTTTTTCTCGAATAGAGTAGTGGACACATGGAATAGCCTATCTGAAGAAGTGGTTAATGCCCCATCTGTAAATGCCTTCAAAAACAAACTCGATTAACTATTGGAAGAAATCACCTTCAGTATATGACTTTGAAAGTTAATAGAAGAATGCAGAACTATTCCACCCTCCACACACACACACCTCGACACGAAACCACAACAAACAGAAGTATTGATGCAAAGGAATTCAATCGATCGATGAACAGGCTCTGTCCTACCAACATCGATGGATTAAAGTAAAGTAAGTAAGTAAGTAAAGTAAGTAAAACTGGCTCGCTATGCCGATAACTGCCTCCAAAACAGTGACAATTGAAATGAATATTGTCATGACAATTCATTTTTTTTTTTCCAGGATTCTTTTTATGTTTAAATAATATTAATATTTGCTTCATGATTTAAACAAGAAATGATAATAAATAGGAAGTAAAGAGTCCCAAAGATAGGATTTTGTCTTACGGTAAGTGGTCGAAAACCCCCTCCTTTAGCCTTAAGGGCTCCCTTGAAATGTTTTTTATGATATTATTCAAGGGAGCCTTAACCGCCTCCCATACCACTGCACGGAGAGGTACATGTAGGTAAACAACATCTCAAATGTGTCCAAAATCACACTTTCCCGCACCCGACCAATATTGGACAGTGGCTTTGATGAATTTTATGTTAGTTCTAATCGTAATTACATCCTGAATTTAAAAATCGGAGGTAAAAATAAGGAAATAATAGCAATTTTCTTACCAGACCATTACAGCTCAGCTCCCTTTTCACTTGTACCGTGTGAATTCACGATCTCTACACAATGGTGATGACCTCTGACTGGCACTTCGTAAATGTGCTGCTGCCGTATAATGCGCTGAATAACACTCATACAGCGCATTATATGGAAGCAGCATAATCACGGAAGTGCCAGTCAGAGGTCATCACCATTGTGTAGAGATCGTGAATTCACACGGTACATGTGAAAAAGGGAGCTGCGATGGCTCTACCTTTGCTTAATAGTGTTAAGCCACTTACTGACTTAGCCATGCATAGACTTCTATGCATGTTCCCTCCTTTGAAAGCACCCCCCTAACTCCTTAAGTCCGATGTGTAAAGTCAATACGGGCCGATTTTTTTTGTGTATTACGAGCCAGACTTTGTTGCATGAAAAGTACCGCTTTACCAATTACCGGACATGAATGCAGTCCCTCCTCCGTGAGCGGTCGCACACACTCACACAAATGACAATAGACTACTCAAGTCTCAACTAGAACTTAAGAACAAATGTGTTACACATGTACAGTAGGTGCAGTCGCGGATCCACGCAGCGATTTATCCGGCCCGGGCCCCCCCGCCCCCCCCCCCCAAAACGGTAAAAATAAATAGGATAGTAACCTAAATTTAACCTTTTTTAAAACAAAAAACAAAAGCGGACCCCCCCTCAAAAAAAAAAATGTATTTTCACCCCCCCCTTAACAAAAATTAGTGGCTCTCCTCTCGAATCATCACCTCCCCCCCCCCCCCCGCCCCCCCCCCCACCACCCTCGCTTATTCACCGACCGGCTGAGTCGGCGCTGAATTTTCCTCAAAAAAAGGTGCTCTTAGTCTTACCCCCCCCCCCCCCCACCCCCCCCCCCCCACCCCGCTTATTCACCGGCCCGGCCGGCGGAGTCGGGTGCTAAAAAAAAAATCTCAAGATTTGGGCCCCCCTCCTGTCGCCGGCTCCTGTGTAGGTGCGCAGACATGTCATACTCAGCTCATAGGGCTCACCAATGCAAAGACAACTCATGGAGCCTTCCAGGCAGGCGGCACGAGCGCGGCGAGCCCCATGCCCCAGTCGCTCGGCTCAGCTCAGTTCAGCGAGCTCCACTGGCACTGCACTGACGAGACGATTTGTTACTGGACGAAAAATTAAACGAACGGACTACGCACAGGATGAATACAGCCAAGATGAGTAAACTTACCGTCATAATGTAGCGACAAAGTCACCAGAAGAACTGGAAGGGAACTTAAAAAGTTGTGCAAATTGAACAATTCCTTTCGTTTCGCCATAATGGCGTAAATGATGAGTGAAAGCTTGATAATAGTCCGACACTGTCTCTATCTAACCAACACGGCAACTACTTCTCGTCGCATGATTTACGCTTGATATACACGTATTCTTATCTCTGTCAATTTGATGTTCGTAGACTTTTGTTCAACATAAATTATTTAAATTTGTATTTTATATTTAATTATTGATATATAAAATATTACACTATTCAATAAAAATATTATTTTCATATAATTGTTTGACATGAGATATTTTAAACTAATTACATTTTATTCGTTTTAAACTGATCACTATATTGTGCTAGAATGGGAAGATGTGTTGCAATTTGATTGGTCAACTAAGGACTTCAAGGACAACTAAACTTTTCGACTCCACCCATCCATCTCTGAACACAAACATTAGCCGTCGCATCGCTGAGATGACATCACATTTCTCCAGATGTTCTCTCAAAGTGGAGCCGGGGGGGGGGGGGGGTCAACAAACAAGGACACTTTCTGAAAAGGAAAGCCTCAAAGAGAAAATATACAATTTTTAGAAATTGGTATAAACCCCTACATTGTGATTACAAAATTGTTTCTCTCTTTACATGGTTTGCGGGTTGGGTGTGTTAGTGTGAATATTCATTTGCGAGCAAGCGCAGTGAGCGAGCAAGGGAGGTCGCAGTGCGAAGAATTCATTATTATATATATATATATGGGTATATATATATATATATATATATATATATATATATATATATATATATAAAAGAAAAGGGACCCCTTTAGATTTAATTAATAGGGGCAATTATCATAGGTAAAGGGGGCCCGGAAAGAAACGATGACGATTGAAGGAGAAGAAAGGGGGTTAGTCATATTTGCCCGAACCCGCACCTGGAACGGGGAGGGTCCGGGGGGCGTTATTTTTTTCTGCGGCACAGAATTGGGGTTAGGTGCGTGTTGAGCCTATGGGAAAGTTTAGGGTCAGGGTAAGGCTAAATCAAGACCTCTTTTTTTTTTTTAAGCCCCAATTTGTGCCGCAGAAAAAAAAATGACGCGTCGGGGGGGGGGGGGGCAAGAAAGAATTAAATTCGAAATTCGGGATAGAAGTGCGCGATTATCAGGGGGAGTGGGCTGGGTGACGGGGGACCGTGATTTTTCTACATATCCCTCACTCAAAATCTTTGTGGGGTGGGGGGGGGGAGGGGGGGGGGGGGCTGGTAGAAAGTATACTGTGAGATCTTGTTATTGTTGAGGGGAGGGGGGAAGAGCCCACAATCCACCCGGTCTTAGAAACTACTACTCGCGGAGGCGTTCATATTGCTCCCCCCCCCCCTTTCCCTAGTTAGTTTCTCTCTTTTCTCGCCTCAACTTTTGTTTCTTTTTTTTTCTGCATGCTTCATCAAATTATATGGTATGATGAACAATAGCAATTGACTCTGATAAGGTAATTACAATCATAACACATTTTACTGTAATACTGTATGGAGAAAAGCTCGGAGGTTTGGAAATATAAGCCAAAGGCTTGAAACGTTGCCACGCCTATATTACCAGTTATAATATATACATATTCTTGAAGTGATACAAACCAAACATGCTGAACATTCTAAATACCAAAGGCAGTATGTTGCGAAAGATGTGTTACGATCAACATAATATACAAGTATAAGGAATAGACTAACCCCCATTATGGAAATACATGTACATCAAACGGTGCCATAATCATACCCACAATTCGCCACCTCATCGTTCATGGTGATATAGTGCCTTTTTGCAATCCTTATTCATCACTCGATTGGTTGAGGGCCGCTGTCCACGTGCTCCCTGTAGCGACGCCACTGGTTACTATAGATGGTTAATTGAGGATACCATGTCTATCATGTACAAAGCGTACATATACCGGTACATAACACTTTGGAGACGACGGCTTCTACAGAAGCCGAGCGAGTTGTTAAGTCTGTGACGACGGGCTTCTACAGAAGCCGAGATGAATCCCTTATTTATTGACAAAGTTTTCCAGCTTAATTTTAGCTATTATGAGCTAAAGTTCTTTGAAGTATTATTGAGATATATTCATTCATCTCATCTATTAAAAAAAAAATTAAGTTACGTGGAAAAAAATCGAGAAAAAGGTGATATCATTTCAACTTTACCCTAAGTTAGTGTTTGGATCGAAATAACCCTAAAGCTGGAGACGGACACGTACGCGCGCGTCCGTTCTATATTCTTGCCTTGATTCAAGGCTTTGGATTATTAGTTTGGTTGGTGAAGATGATTATATGGCGATTTTCCATCGGTGATTGGATCATTTTCGCTGGTCAATATGAGAGGGCGTTTTTTCCCACATTTCGATATATGTATTGTAGTTATTCATATAATAATATTATTAGACCTATAGTAGTCCTATTCATAAAGACCTATTCCTTTTAAATTAAATTTGCGACTCGCCGTGTTTCACTTGGCTACAAATAACCGACCTTACTCTAAACTGTGTAGTATAAAGGTATGCATTGATAAAAGGAGTTGGTAATTCTTCTCCCCTATAATTACCAGTGCCTTTTCATTTCATCAACTTGACCAATTTAGCGAATTATTCATGTATGGACCTCCTCTTTTATGAAACACTTATCTCAGCTTATCTCAGGACCCTACCGTTAGAGGAACAAACGAATGTAAATAAGTATCTACTCTGGAAGATTACTGTTTTGAAAGAAGAGGATGTAGGATAATTGGCCGAGCTTTAGCAGAAGACAATCATTGTCATTGACAATAGAGGAATGAATGGAGGTATCGACCGATCTGCGCGTGCGGAGGTGCTTGCGCATTTTTGTATTGTGAGTGTATTGAAAAGGAAAGATGTGAAGCTTCAGCAAAATAAGACGGCAATTTCCTCAAAAATAACAGACCTTATTTTTCGTATTGAAGAACAAAACTTATATTTTTAGAAAGAAAAAAGTCTGATCTTTCATTTTTACATTGACAAAAAATCACGAAAATGACTGAATGAGTCGCAATGGTAGGCGAAAGTAGAAAGCACCGCCAATTTTCCATTACTGGCGATGTAACCGAAATCGCTCCGTCACAGGGTAAACAATCGCTGTGCGCGGGCTCGCACTCAAAGGGTTAAGGACAAAGTTGCCTAAACAAATCGGATCCTCCTCTTCAATGTTAGTCCAATCAATAATCTATCATTGATTAATATAAACGAAGAAATGGGAGAGATGCAGATTATAACAACTTTGTTGATGGTCCCCTTGTGGCGAATTCATGCAAGCCTTCCTAATCATCGATAGGTCTTATATAGAGAGAATTTTGAAACGATCTTTCGAATAGTTTTAAGACCCCCTGTATAATTATTATACATAATAATGCAATGAAAATCACAAATTATGCTGACTTGAAGAACAAAAAGAGCAAAATACTATGTGCTAGATTTGCAGAAACGCCCTCTTTCAGATCCGAGTTGTCACTCTGACTCAGAAGAGTTCAATGGAAACTAAACCGTGAACCTTGATATTATACTACTGTAGAGGAAAGCAAAAAACATCAGAGTAGAAGACTGGTGAATGTGTGAATAAAATCGGACAACAACAACAAAATGAGAGAAACTTGTGAATTGTTGAAGTTGTATAATGGGCTCTTCAAATTGGCCGAATCAGTAACGTCTCTGTGAGGTAGTCACGGACAAACTTTTCGCATTTGTTTCCAATACACTAAGATGTTAATTAAAAAATATGTATATATGAATCAGGAGGGTCTCTTTAGAGGACAAATAATATGCTATCCATAACATATTGTGAGTAGTACCCAAAAGGGGAAGGTAATTTTTTTAGAAAAAACGAAATTAATGATATTTTTGTACACGACAAACCGGAGTAATTTTATCCGCGACTATGTACGTCACAAAACTGACCAAATTTAGATTCGCATCGACTTATTTCAAACTTTCCAAACTCTCTTATTTTCGGTCCGATTTATTTCAAACTTTTGCCATCCTGTTAATCTTATATTTCTGCTCAATACTTACAAACGAATTCATAAAAAGGGTTGGATTGCTCTTCTGTAAGACCGAACGGTATATAGGCAGCCC